>NW_024121122.1:20623723-20803789 GCF_016745375.1 Pimephales promelas
TTACACGTTCATTCCGCTTGTGTTTTATGTTTAATTGTCATATTTGTCACAATTGTGCATGCATGACTAAAATTTGTCAGTATTTATAATGTCAAAGACGTCACATCAAGCATGCTGGGGAATGAAAAATCCTCTATCATGAATGCAAAATAATGCATTTTTGTGTAAAGCATTTGAAATCACCAATTTTACACACAAATGGATTTACGAATGAGTTAAGACGCATTCACACCGAGGAAAGTAACTATAACGATAAAGATATCGTTCTGAAAATCTTTAAAAGAATATCAAAACCAAATCTTTAACGATATTGGCACAGAGAAACAGTATCGATGGAATCACCTTTTCGGGCTGATAAAAACACTGACAGCCAATCAGAATCCATCCTGCTTTAAAGAGCTTGAGATGTCGAGCATTTAAAGTGGAAGACGACAAAACTTCAGAATAAACAGAACGTTAATGTCCACTGGAGTTGACGCTAATATAGATATCGTTACAGCTATTGTTCTTGGTGTGAATGGGTTTTTCTTTACACAGGCTATTTTTGTATCCACTATGACCTTGTTTTATAGATAGCAGTCACCTTATTAAATAAAAATAAAAAAATGTTTTTGTTATCCTAAAAGAGGTGAATAAATGCTTTAAGAAGCTGACAGATATTTAAAGCCAACACTGAGCGTTCCTCATGGAGTTCAGTTCAAGGCTAAAGTCCAAGTAAATGTGGCACGTCTGTGATTATTTTCAAATCGAGGTCAGTTCGGCAGGGCTTCTGGGAGAGAGTCTATGCGCACGGCCCTTGAGTGGCACTCGTAGCGGTTTGCGAATTGAGTGGAAAACGCTGGTTGCCGAGTTGGCTGTTGAGGAGTGTTATCATTATCGTTATTTTGTGTCAGGTGCTACAAGAAACCTGGACAAAGCCACAACAACGAGCGATCTTAGCATAAATGCGCATGGAAAAACCCAGAGACGGTTACGTCGTGCTTTTATCTGAGAGATGAGGACTCACACATTGACAAATCGGGCAGGTCTTCATGGTACGGCGCGCTGTGGTTGTCGGCCTGTCTGCACACTCACAGTTCTAACACTGCTGGGTTTTTTATTTGTCCAAATCACTTCTTTCACTTATTCCCCCAGGTAGCATCGCCACCCCTGCCCTGATCACAATAACAAGCAGAGGTGATATTGCGCCTGGGAGGAAATAAAACATTAACATTTCACTCTCCAGCGCTGCTCCCAATGAGTCTAATTAAGAGCGGGAAGCCGGTGATAAATACTGCAGGCTTCGTTAAAAACAGCCTGACTCAGCAGACGGTCATGGCAGTTTGGCGCTGTGCTTTTGACGCTCGGGTAAAACTGCCAGCCACAGGGACAAAAACCAGCCACAGTGCAACGGGGGGGCTCGCAAGCCTACAGACACGGTGCCCAAGGGCACAATGTGTGTGTGTGTGACAGCGAGAACGAGAGAGAAAGGGAAAGAATCATGGATTATTGGCAGTATTGTGCAGGCCTTGCCACATCCTGAATGCTGTAATGTCATACTTGTCAACGAGTGGAAAAAAAATGTTTCTATTCATCGCCAGCTACATATCTAATTAGCCCATCACAAGCGTGACTGCACTTCGGGACTCAATGCTAAGTTCATTACCGAAATGGATTCACGATAGTTGAGGTGCTAGTTTGTGCTGGCAGAGAAGCGAAACATAACGCACAATGATCCACAAAAACACTCTGGAACAGGGAAACGTGCTGTGATGGTGCTACAATGCACAACGTTTTAATGGCCGCAATCAAACGTACACATTTACATCTTCTGATTATTAAAAATGCTTGTTTTTTGTATAATATATAGAGATCGAGGCATTCTCGACTAACTGGTTGATGACGTTTCCACACTGTAAAAAAAAAAAAATCGCAATATTTTTTTTCTTTTGTCAAATCAACTTAGATAATGTATGCAGTAGTTCAGATAACATAATATTTTGAGTTTCTGATGATTAAATCAATCATTGTATTAACTCAATTTTTCCATTTCAATGAACTTAAAAAAATAAGTAACCTGGTTGCCTTTTTTTTAAAGTGCATGCTCGCATAAAAATCTCATTGGTTCAAAATCCAGACCCATCTAAATGTATATCAAACAACAACAGAATTTAAAAGTAAATTGAATTCTGGGAAATTAAGTTCTAAATAAAGTGTCTGGTTCATAAATTTGTCTGTAAGGCCTATAAAAAGCTTCAAACAAGGTTTTCTTGGTAAGAGTGACACTTAATTGGGGTTATATGAATTTCATTGGACCACTTTTTGGAAACTCAATTCTAATTCAGGAACTGAAATGGAATTTAAAAGTAACAAAAGGTTTGCAACCCTGACTGGCTGTGATTTTATTTTATTTTTTCCCATCTAGAAACTTCAGCTTTCAGGTGCCATTTTTGGTATCAACATAATCTGTGCACGAAATTCAACGAGTAAAAATGAGTGGGATTTGATTTTATCGATTGGGAATTGAATGGATTGTTAAAAACTCAAGGTGAATAAGCTGAAAGTCATTTTATAAGCATGCTATTAAATAAAGAAATAAATCTGGAAATTCTGTAAACTAAAACACTTTATGAAACCTGGATGAAAATCTTCTCCGTCCACAACCTTCAGTTGAGCTTCCACTCTGTACCCAATGGCTTTGAACCCTATGTGACATGGCAGAATAAAATCACATAGGAATAGAAAGCCATAAAACACAGCAGTGACCAAGTGAAACCGCCTAGACACTTCAGCCATCCCCTCATCCTTCCTTTCCGAACTACATCTTCCCCACCCTGGAAGCCCTGCGGAGAGACTCTCAATCACTCTCTGTGTGGCACTGACAAGCCGGCTGAACGGACCAGTGGTCCCACAATCCCTCAGCATCGGTCTGTCGACCGCAGAGAGCAACTCCAATGTGGGTTTAGCTAGATGTGGCGGCATCAGATAGGACCACAGTGCTGACAGGAAGACCATAAGCACAGGCTGCAAAACATGAAGAGTGAAGCGTCTGATATCTGCTCCTTGGAGTAAATGACTCCCTGAATGTCAATTCCTCAGGTAGAGTTTTACATTTCCTGACGAAAAAGAAAAAGCACTGCTTTACTAGCCTAAGAAAAGGTTGAATATTCCCTGTTCAACTTGGCTGTGTTTTCACCTGCTTTTTAAGAGAAGTCGCAAAGATTATGAGTCAAAAAATATGAACCCAACACTAAATTATTAACCAATCTGAGATGACTCAACTCACCGCTAGCAACAAGCATCAGCATTTCATTACTGCCTTGTTTGCACAATGACCTTGTTTTAGCTTTTCAGAAAACTTCAGTACCGACAGTCTTCTGTTGAAGTCACCGTGAAGCTATTTTACTTTGTATTTATGATTTAAATACAAGAATTGGCGGGGTGTTGAATTGTACTTATCAGGAACGGATTGGATCATAAAAAGTGGGCGGTGGTTTGAGGAGTTTCAACAAAATAGGACTTTGGAGATGTCAGCCAAAAAGGAAAGTGAGTTAATACATTTTGACAAAGAAAAAAAAACAACAACATATTTTTGGTATTTAATCACTTTGTTTACCATATTTTTGTTCAAATAAATGAACAAAAATCTTATCAACCTCAAACTTTTGAACAGTAGAGATGGACGGATGGACAGATAGATCGACAGATGGATAGATATAGAATAGATTGGTTATTTGTTGGAGGAACGGCTTAATCCTCACTTCCTATTCAGCACGGGAGTTTCTTCAGACTTTGTGAGCTTCACAGAAAGACAAATGAAAAGAAGAGGGTAAAAAAAAAAACGAGTTAAGTCCTTCCCTGCCTTCAACATCCTAGGGGAGATAGGTTTGTGCAGAAAGGGGATCCTAAGCTGATTTGTGCCATTATCAAGATCTCTGTGGCAACAGACAGTAGTCTTATTTATTTATTTCCCAGGAAGACAGAAAGATAAGCCACGGTTTTCCAGCCGTGGATGGGAGGGACAAAATCCGACAGCTAATCCTAACGGTCAACAGAGAAACAAAGTTTGACCACAAGCCTATTACCGTTGTCTTTCTCTATAATTTAAAGCCATCCATCTGATCCCGGAGCTCTCTGTCTCGCCGGGAACGTGGGCTAAAGGGCACGCGGGAACGATGTGATATACAGTTATGGGTCGGCCGTGATAAATTTTATTACCCTCTTTCTAGCCACTGATCAAATTCCGCCGCGAGCAACATCATGTTTCGATCAGGTTATCGGTCGTTTCGAAAAAGATCCACAGAGAGAGCAATTGATTGGTTTTGTCTCGTGTGCGTCAGTCCTTTCAAAACGCAATGAGGGGGAACGAACGAGCAAACAAAAAGAAGTCAATCTCTCTCCTTCTGCAGATCTATTTGGCTGGTGAAGAATGAAATGGACGGCGGCCAGAAAAGCACCCTGAGAAAGTGTCTGGTTAAAAAGTGAGGGAGAGGGCCATTGATCAGTGGCACAGACCTGTCTCAAACCGGTCTGAAAAAAAAGAAAGAGTGATGGAAAGGAAGATAAGGCGAAGGGGAGAGGAGAAGTGAGTCATACCCCCCCCCCCTCCACCCACCCCCCAAAAAAAGAAAATGTATAATGAAAAGCCACACTGTTTGCAAATGCACTGAGGCAGTAAGTTCCCTTCCTCTGAGTGTGTATTAAGGTTAAGACAACTCTGGAAATTCAGTCGACGAGCTCTTCTCTGCAAAATAGACACAGATAAAAGCATTTGGGAATCCACAGGCTGCTTATGCTTTCAGAACAGGGATCTCGTCTCCTGGAATAGCACTATAACATCTCACCGTCGACTTGCACCTTGACAAAATTAGAGAATATTATTGACAAAAATCTACAATTCAGTGGCTTCTAGAATATATTATTAGTTAATACATAACCCCCCCCCCCCCCCCCCTCAAAATTAAAGTATATAGAGCATAATATATACAATTCAGTGGCTTCCCAAGAGAAAGAGTCGTAAAATAAAATAAAAAAATCAGATAACTAGTCTAGAACTTACAAAAAGGTAAATTAGAAGTCAAAAAATGACTAAATGAAGTAGAATAGACTAGGTTAGACCAATCAAATTCTGGTAGAAGTAGTGTTTATTGATTGGAAAAAAACAAACCTTTCCTCTAGTTGCGATGTGTTTTCTCCTGGTTAATTTGCTGGGATGCGCACATCCTCTCTTCCTCTAGCCTCCAAAAAACTACACCAAATCCTCTCAAAATTCAAGGTTTTCTAAGAAAACGCAATACTTTATTCTCTCCTGTTTCCTCCCAGCCACCTCCCAAAACCTCCATCTCACTGTCCACAGGTGAGTACGGACAGCTGGCCAACCCCTCCCTCTTGGCCTATGTGAAAAAGGGAAGACTGAGATTGGGGAGGGTGGGGGGTGAGGCAGGAAAAAAGCTTTGGTTGTTCAAACACAAAAAGCTGGGCAGGGAAAGAGGGACGGGAGCCGGACAGAGGCAGTGTTTGTGGAGGTGGTATCTCGCTGAGGCATTTGAGGCACCGGGGGGGCCAGGTATTACTATCCATCACTGCCCTCAGCCCTCTCACGCTGGGTCCTGGCCCCTGTAACAAAGCCTCCATTCAAGACACTTACAGCGACGTTTTTTTTCTACCCTTCCTTCTCTTTTTTCCTTTCCCCTTTTTTTCAGAGGAAGAGAGCCCAACCAAACCGCTCTTTGTGAAGGCCACCGGTGGTCAAAAAAAGCATTGTAAACGAGCGCTACCTGTCCGTCTAAGTTAAGTCGATGAAGTGGCAGCAAATAAGAAGCCACGGGGTGCAATGTCCTCTTTCAGATATGACCTTAGAAACACAAAACTGCATTTTATGCTCCTTTAGCGTAACTGCACTCAACAGCTCCCTCTAGAGGATGACGAGAAATTCAGGTCCTCTCTAAAGTGAACATTCAGGGCTTTGTTGCTGGTTTTTTTCAGACTTATTTAGCACACACACATTTTACTAAGACAGCTTTTTTTATACCAGAGCTTTAATTCAGCTGTGGCAACCTGCAGTTTAAAGGGATAGTTCACCCAAAAATGAAAATTAAGTCATTATTTACTCACCCCCATGCTGTACCAACCCCGTAAGACCTTCGTTCGTCTTCGGAACACAAATAAAGATATTTTTGATTAAATCTGAGAGCTGGATCACTGCTACATAGGCACCCTAAGGGATTGAAACTTGACGGCCCAGAAAGTCAATGAAGAAAATGTTTAAATATTCCATGTGACTACAGTGGTCAACTCTAAGTTTATCAAGCGACAAGAATACTTTTTGTGCAGAAAAACAAACAAAAATAACGACTTTGACTATTCCTTTTCTTCATTGTTGGCCTGAAACGAGAGTTCAAGAGATTTCCACGACGCATGTGCAAGAACTGCGATCTTCTTCTACTACTTCAGTTCAGTTCTCGCGTGTGTCGTGGAAATCTCTTGAACTCTCGTCTCAGGCCTAAGGAAGAAAAGGAATAGTCAAAGTCGTTATTTTTCATTGTTTTTACGCACAAAAAGTATTCTCGTCGCTTGATAAACTTATAGTTGAGCCACTGTAGTCACATGGAATATTTAAACATTTTCTTCAATGACTTTCTGGGCCGTTAAATTTCAATCCCTTAGGGCGCCTATGTGGTAGTGATACAGCTCTCAAATTTAATAAAAAAAAATCATCATTTGTGTTCCGAACATAAACGAAGGTCTTACAGGGTTGGTATAGCATGCGTGTGAGTAATTAATGACTTAATTTTCATTTTTGGGTGAACTAACCCTTTAATGTCTACCTAAAAGGAAAAAAAGAGTATTTTAAATTCTAATTCTTGGTTCATTTACCTCATCCACTATGTTTCATCATATTTATATTTGTACAATATAGAAAATATTCAATCATTTACATTTTATATGCTGTTATATATTACATAATACATTATCATGTAAAACAACTTATCACAACAGATAAATTCAGAAAATGAAAAAAAATCAAAAGACAAAAATAAAACTATGATTTATCAATAACATGTAGTTACAAAACATCGTTTTGCTAAAAAAAAATGTAGCATGTAAAACTGCGACTTATTTGCATATTAAATTGAACTCTTCCGAGCAGCTGATTGGTTCTCTCAAAGCCGATCTGCATGTTCTATCTATGTAACCTATTTATTCCCATGCCGAACCGGCTCAAATCAGTACAGTGTGCCATGCATACAGTAGGAATGTTCCTGGCCCTCCACCCTCCCCAGCACCCCCTGTCTAAATCTGCTAGGGGCTTCTCCTTACTTACTTTCGGCAATAGCCTTCACTCATAGCATTGCAGATCTAGTCCACCAAGACTAAGCCAAATACATTGCATTCTTATCAATAAATGCGGTTTAAATCTATTCTGAGTTGTCATGATACTATATATTACTTAAAAATAGCAATAATGCTTTTACTGTACCATTCCTAGGCAGAACCTACAACTGCTGGGTTACTAGCACAAATATATAAAAAAAACTGCTAGGCCACCATCACCTTGCTGAGGAGCACCAGGATATGGCAAATTGATCTTTCAGGATTAAGCAGAGCGGGGAATGAAAGAGAGATAGACAGCACGAGAGAAAGAGGGCTCTCTATTTGGTCTTTGTGCTGCCCAGCACTACAGAGCAGCTGCCTTCAGCATGAGCTCTTTTGAGATGCGCACAACCCTATTGATAAAACGGCATGTAATTATATACACACTTCTTATAGAACGGCTTAACCGCTACTTCTTAATAGTCACAACATAATTATACAGTCCCATTTATCAGGCTCACTAATCATATGGAAAGATCCTGGCCCACATAGTAAAGCTCTCCGCAGAGAGCACATTCAGAACGAGAAATCCGAGCGGCCTCTTGAAACGAGGAACTCAAAGGGAGGAAAATGTGGACGTAAGCCTATTTCTGCCTCCCGTGGAGGCCGTCTGAGATGCCGGATCTGATCGGTCTTAAATAAAAACAGTGCTGCGAGGGTAAGTGATGTTGTACTTTGCTCCTGGAGGATTATCTTCAAGTCGCCAGGTACAAAACCAAGCAGCATAACCAGGTAAGAAAAGGTCACAACGCTTTTACAGAGATGCCACAGATTCACTACACGACCGGTGAAGCCGAGCCGGATGTGAAGGGGGGAAGCGAGTTAATAAAAGGAGGTCTGTGTTCATGAGTGAATCTGATTCGGAGATAACTCTGATCACTGCTCTAAGGAATTCTTGATTCTGATTGGCTAATCAAAGAATTCTACGGTCAAATATTTATTTATTTTTGTATAATGGACATTTGTCCCAGGAAATTTGTCCCGACTCCCCAAAAGGTATGTAGTAATTCACATCTATTTTTTTTTTAATCGAGTAGCCATAATAAGTGTTTATTTTACGATTAAGACCAGCTGACTGTATATTATCCCTCACATGTAATATCGATCTAGTGTCGGCTTGGATTTATGCCACCAATTTGCCTGGATTCAATGCTAGCGGTCACCATGCAGTATCTCAGGACGTGTAAATTTGAGAGAAACTCAATTGATTGCAGAGGAGGCGTTTCCTGCAAACAGCAGGTTTTGTAGCTTCTCTGGTTATCATTTCCACACACATGCTCTATTTGCATAGGGAAAAGATACTGTTACAGGCTCACTGGATGCAGATGGCTCTTGGGAACTATAATTCAGCATCAAAATAATATGCAGACGGTTCACAGCAAAGTCTCTCTCATCAAGGTCACAAGTTGAGACTCCTACTGCATATTACCGTTTTGTTTTTGTACACTGTCACTTTAAATGGTAATCAAGTCCCCTGGTGAATTCAGAACGCCCTCTTTTTCTCTTCTAATGAGGACATCCTGTCACCGTCTATAAGTTAGGAGACATGAGGGTCAAGGTGATATCGAAACGGAAGGGGAATCTGAAGGCACACTTCACTTGCTACCTGTCTGTAATGCGAACAAAAGCTTGAGAACTTTTAACAAAACAGACTGTGCCTAGATTGGGATATTCTGATTGGATCAACTCTTCAATGGCCTTGAAATCAAAAATTCACACTTGTTGTGAGTGCATATATACGATAGTAATGTTGCGTTGTAGATTACGAAACCGTTATTATATATTACATTTTATATTTAAAAATGTATCTAATTTTAAATGTATACAATTTAAAACATTTACATTTTTTATAAAAATATATCTATATTTAACGAATAATTAATTATATATGTCTGCATATAAAATACAATTTATATGTGTGTTTCGACAATTAGTCAATATTGCTTTTATTTGAAATTCAGCAGAAGGCAAGCAAACGCTTCATAATTACAATGTCGACATGAAAAGCTATTAGTTTAGAGTTAATATGCCTCATTTCCTAATGAAATTCAGAGCAGAAGTAATCGTGAGAAGCAGTAAGTATTTATTATGCTCTGGCATGAGTCGAAAGTGCCAATCTGCTTCATTTGGCAGGGGAAAACTGATCGCTGCTTCACGCGAGGAAATTCCTCACCAACCGTGGGCGCTGTTAACTACGCAAGTAAACATACGCGCGCATATGCGCGCACAGACAAGAAAACAAGCCACAGCCTCTCATACCAGTTGGTTCATTATACCAGTAGGTTCAGAAACAGCAGTGGGCTCGCAGAATGAAGAGGAGGAGCAGACAGAAGAAAAAAAAGAGAGATGGGGAGCAAGAACTCTCACTTCTAATCAAGGTAGCCGCCTTCTCAATCTCTCGCAGCGGGGTCCCCGGTGACAAAACACAGCACGCAGCTCAGCACCGAGTACCTGACCTCCCACCAACCACTGTCCTCCATTGCATTCAACAATTCTTCCTCTGTTCCTTTACTATCCCCCCCCCCCTTTCTTTCTCACTCCATCTCATTCTTTCTCATCAGCCCTGCCCCCTGCGCCCTCTGTTTCTCTCTCTCTCTCGGTGCGAATGGATGGGCTGTTGGCGATTCATTAATCTTGATGCAGCACCTGCACTCTGGCCGAGTGGGAGCGTCCGCCGCCAAATGTCACATTTCATCGGATTAAATTAGCTTTATCTCTGGCAAATGCCTTCCCCTGCAAGATCGCACTGATTTTTTTCTTCGCACCTCCCAGGAGCAGGGGAGGCATCATCATGTATTCATTCACCTCAGGAACGTCGGCGACGAGTTAGCCTAATTGACGCGAGAGAGTCATTATCGGGAAAATGAGAGAATGGATAAATAAAAACGGGGGAGGGAGGCAGCAAAAGGAGGCTGCCGGGCGACGCGCCCCTCTTCCCAGAAAATGAGTAAGAGCCAGGGAATGTTAGAGAGTGAATGGGCCTCAGTATGACCACGCTTCTGTATGCTGGAGAGCTCTCATCATTCAAACGTAGGATGCTCAACTCTCCCCCTCTTTTTCGATATGAGAATAGCAGCTGCTATGCAATAGACAGCCCCCCCCACCCTCTGAACAACACAATCACGTCATGTTCGTCTGCCAAAAAAGAAAAACGCAGCTGAAATGAGCTTAAGACATCCCAGACGGGTCTACTTTTGTACATTGTAATCGTTCACCAAAAACTAGCTTGCGCAGGATAACCAACTGGCTCAATCATTTTAAGTCTCCAAAATACTTGGTATTTACAAATTCTGTTTTTAAAGTTATGGTTCGTGGTATCGTCACCGTTTACTCGTCATTCCAAACCTGTTTGACTTCTCCGGAACACACTAAAAATTATATTTCGAAAGCTATTCAGATATTTGTGTTCGGAAAGTCATACAGAAATGTAACGAACACAAGGGTGAGTAAATGATTTTTGCGGGAACGATGCCTTTAACTTCTCCGGCTCGAAAGCCGAATGACAAAACCGATGGAATGGTGTCTGTCAGAGAGAATGTGCCACGCCCTGAATATGCAGCTGGGCAGAGGAGGTGTAAACCGCGATTGGATGGGGGGCGGCAAAAGTCTCGCCAGCCTTCTCAAAGGGCGACGCCCACATCAACAGGCTACCGAATGACGTAATGGCTGACCAAAATTGCATTTTAAAATCCTTTCTAATTATCTTTTTTTTTAAACTCCAGAAGCAGCTAATTACAAATGCTAGACGTCAAAATCATCGAAATCAATCCAAAAAGCATTACTCACAAACCTCACCGATTCAACCGAATGCACTCTGCATTCAAGTTTACATGTAGGACTAAGGGCAGCGTCTTGAAACCTGTCCTCAGGGTCACTGAGTTCACTTGAAAACCAAACGAGTGCAACCAGAGAGTTGAGGAAAGGACAATAGGGGACTCGGAGACATTGTTCGAGGCGAACGATAATCTCTCGGCAGAGTCTGATACTGACAGCGGGGCTGTCAGAGGTGTCATCTTAAGTATCTGAGCGCGGAGGTGTGGAGGAATTGCCATCTCTGGACACCGGCATCTCAGCGAGACCGCCAGACCCTGTCGCTTCCGAGCTTCCACTCTGTCACTCTCAGTATTTTTAACACAGAAATCACTATTTCTTACTACGCGCTGGCTATTGTTACCGCTGGCTTGTATTTTGTGTCACGTAGTACGCGCACAACTATCCCTCAACCTTTTGGAGCCCTTTGTTCGTGTAGACAGGCATTCACACGAGAGGACATGATTCAGAAGACCTGCTGCTTTTGAGACGACAACATATATCGTTCCCCTCCGTAGGTGTCCGTCCCCGCTGCATAGAAGGGATAGATCCAACCGTAATGTGTCTGAACCAATTTAGCTACTGTCAATCGTCTCTCGCAGCATGTGTGTCCAACTCCCCTCCCCTCACCTTCCCTTCGCTCAAACACACACACAGACACATTATACTTTCCATCTCGAAGCAGCAGGGAAACCCTGAATGTAGAGGGAATCCTGTTTAGCTGTGAAAAATGCACTTTATTGATGTCTTTTGACTCTACGGTTCCACTTATACGCGCTTAAGCTACATTTGCTGACATTTCGTGAGAAGTAGTAAGGAAACCTGTCATTCTTTTGTATCGGCGCCCGTGCAGCAAATGAAGATAAACTTCAGTTGTATACGCTGCCGCATTAAACCTCAATGGAAACCAAACCACTTAAAAGCATCAACGATAGACTGAGGTCTCTGTAGTAATCTGAATAACAAAGAGGTTTTAATGTGACACTAAAAAAACGGAAAATAGTTGCAGACGGTTTCCGTTAAATGCTTGTATACAGATATGGAAAATTGACAAAAAGTAATAGTGAAATGTTGCATATATTATATTTTGAGTCAATCTCTCCCAATAAGAGATGAAGGTTTTGGTGCAATATGTTGGTGATCCGATTTAGTGATGAGGTGATACTGAGGGAACAGCTCACACCATTTTATGGGACAGCATTAAAACACGAAAAAACCTGTCCCCTTGCCAACTGTGCTCGTTTTCAATCAATCTTTTCTTTGTCTCCATTAAAATACCGTATTTTAATTCAGTTTCTGTTTTTACACGCAAGCCTGGTCGTGCGTAACACCTTTTTTTCCATGGAGTCTTGGTGCTTGTCCTGATTTAGCTTGGGATCTATTTCCGTCCAGCCCTGGGGATACACCTAAATTTGCCATAGTGAAACACACGTTGAGTTCGAGTGTGCTTGAGCATAAAAGTAAAAGTTTTTAAGTGCATTTTAATATATATATGCACATGTATGCATTTAATAATGTGATTCCTGTGTTCTATGCAAGGATGTAAAGCATATACAGCTAAAGCGCCGGTCATTGATTCTCATTCTGCAGAGCTTTTTGGCACCCAAAGGCTTTTTGCATGCCGAACTTGGAAATAAGGCAACCACAGCAACACTCCACGAGTGGCAACACATCCCAATCACACACACACACACACACTCTAGTAGCCAGCCAAAAGCTGCATCCGACCACCGAAAGCACCTGCCAGAACCCAACCACCACACACCATCAGAGCACACGCTTACTCACACTCACCTACAAAACAACGAAGAAAAACACAAAAATCACAGTTGTGTCAGATGACAAGAGAGACTTTGAGAGCAAACAAACACAAACACAATGGTGGATGTTCACATTCAGAGAGAGAGATGTCAGAGACGGGGTGGGCAACGGCGTTCGGGATGCGTTTGACAGGACTCACCTCTGCCTTCCTCTGTCTGGCGAGCAGTGAAAAGGACTGGCTTCCAGCGGCACTGTTGCCGCACACAGAGACAATGAGGCAGGGCAAGAGAGAGAGAGAGAGAGAGAGAGAGCGAAGGAGGGAGGGGGATGAGAGAGTGAGAAGTGGATGAAGGAGAGTGAAAGAGCAAGAGGAGGGAGTCGGAGAGGTTCTGAAGTAGACGGCCAATCAATGTAGAAATCAGTGAGAGAATCTGATGAAACAGCCGTGGATTAGCGTTCAGCAGCTTTCAGCTACCGAGAGGAATGGGGGGGAGTGAAAGTGCCCCAGAGAATGACTTAGAAAGAGGGAGGTGGAGGTAAAGAAAAGGCTGGGGAAAAAGTACAATACAGTGCGAGAAGGGGTTCCCAGACTTGTCGAAGTTTCTTCAGTGCCTCGGAATGAGTGCAAGAGACACCTGTTTCATTTTTTAAACAAGAAATGAAGGATAATTCATCTATTCTAGCTGCAGCAGATTCGCAAGGTTGTCAAGTGTCTCAAGATCAGATCCGTCCCTCATTGTGTCTTCTTGTTAGGGCAGGGTCGTCAAGATCTCGACTGAGTTTACTTTGGCTTTCATCTCGTTGGAGGTCTCCCCTTTCTCCAATTCTTCTCTCCAGCATATCCGGATCAGTAAGGCCCAGGGCTTGGGTGGTTGTACCCCCCCTCCCAGAGATAATAAAGTGATTTGGCTCCTCTAGCAAACACTGCACCAGGTGTTGGGTCCAACTTGCTCCTGTGGCACAGTTACAGTAGAGTCAACGGGTCCAATTATTTTGGTCTCAAAAAGAGGGAAACCAAGAGGGAAAAAAAGCTTCTTTTCGAGTCTCGGCTCAGAAAGGAATTAATTAGATTCAAAAGTGCTTTTCAGAGCACAGTCCCGAGAATTCTTTACAATGTCCCAAATCGGAGACGAGAGAGGGTGGGAAGGGGGGTTCAGAGACGCGAGTGAGAAACAAGAGATCGAATTAAACAATGGAGAACAAGTTGAGAACTATCTGAATGTTGTAAAAGAACAAGAATGATCATCTCCCCCCCTCCCACAGATTTTCAGCGCACTCCGAGTTCTCCGCTCGGGATAATCCAGCTTCTTGCGGCTTTGAGGCTCCACGTCCGTATGGAGCTTTCCTCGAACCGGCGTTCCTCTTTGCCTCTCACGGCTCGCCGGCCGATCATTTTCTTTTCCTTGGCCGTGACCAAATGAGTGGGATAGCGATGTGTAGGAGAGCTCAGAAAAGAGAAAAAGGGCGCAGATAAAATAATAATAATAATAATAATAAAGCAGAGGGAGGTTGACATGGAAATGACAAATGGAGGGAAAGAGATGAATGAAATCATTCGGATAAGTGGGTCTGCCGGCGGAGGACAGGAATGGGGAAGAGGGAACAGTGTGGGGCGTCCCGTCCCACACTCACTCCCCCGTGCCAAGAGAAAGGAGTGGTGAAGTGGTGGAGGTGGTGGTGATTCAGTCGACAACCTCGTTCGTCCTCTCTCTCGCTTGATCGCCCGCTCACTTTCTTTCTTTCTTTCTTTCTTTCCCTCTCTGCGATTCAAGGAGAGAGCCGGCACACAGGAATCCTCTCGGATCTCCTCCCTCTCCCCCTCCCTCTCACGTACGTTCGGTTCATTATCATTCACTAGTTCTTACCGTGACACGCTTCAGTAACCCACTCACTCAGACGAGGCAGAAGAGATGCTGAATTCTAATGCAGGAGTGAGAGAAAGAGGTAGAAAAAAGGAGAAGCAGGAGGGGGGCAGCGCTGTGGACCAGCAGGTGTCCTCTCTCTCACTTTCTGCTCCATCTGTCTGTAAAAAGAAGCCGAGCCCTTCAAGAGGCAGTTCCACTTTATTCAGTTAGTCTCTCTCTCAAATGGCCTCGACACACTTCACCCAAGGCCAGAGTAGTGTGGGTCTCTTGAACGGCTCTGGAATCAAAAGACATCAACAGGTTTTGTAGTACTTAAGCTCAATTTTAGAAAGGTAAATCTTTAGCATCATAGTTTTTTTTCAACACAAAGGTATAGTTATTGTTACTACAGTAAAACAACAAATAAATGTTTATATTTTCTGAAGTGAATCTGAGTGGTTCTTACAGTACTTGTTCATAACAGGTAGGTTGCCAGAGTTGCCAACTTAGCGCCTTTGTCGCTATTTTTAGTGACTTTTCAGACCCCTGTAGTGACAGTTTTTCAAAAAAGCGACTTTTTGGAAAACCTCCAAACGTTACCAGTGCTGTCCTGCGAGCGCGAGGTCTTGCTTTCTCCCTGTCGTTACTCTCAGACACGAATGAGCAGTGTTTTTCCATGGACTTATCACTTATCTGCTTTTCTTTTGTTTTATATTTAAAGAATTTAGTTTGACCGTTTTCATTTTATTTCTTTTCGTGTGCTCACTATCACAGAGCTTAGTTCATTCGGTTCCCTAACTCTCTCAATTAAGATAATGTTCCACATAGGCCAATAAAAAAATGTAATCATTCATATTATAGCTACTCGTTCTATGGCCTGACAACATCAACAACAACAAAAAAATAGGAAATGAAAACAGCTTTATTTGACATTCAGCTATTATATTAAATAGAGAAAATGCACTAGGCTGACAGAACGCAAGTCATTAATATGCTAATTGACATATGACATCATCTAGTACAGTACATTGAGCGACTTTCAGGGGAAGACCTTAGCTACTTTCCTTTGAAAATAAATAGTTAACAACACAGGTGGTTGCTTACTAATCCACTTCTGCACCACAGTCCTTGCGAACGCTTCTGGAAAGGAGATGGAGGGAAATTGGAATTACAACAGGGTTTCTTTTAGTTTTTAAGATTGAGTTTAGAAAGCTAAAACTTTAGCACTAGCATCGTTTTTGACACACACAGGTATGCGTTACTATAGTAAAAGAATATATTTATCTGAAGAAAATGTGAGTGGTTGTCCTACTTACCTGTTGAAAAGTCATCTCCGTGATGCTAGGATGGTTTGCCATTCTGGGTGGTTGCTAGTCCAGTTAATATATGAAGAGTTCAGATGCAAAAGCCTCTAAATGCCATTTGAAATTTTCTTCTTTAATGATGATTTTTAGCAAACTTGTATATTTAAGTTCAGTAATTTCACTTAAATAACAATTAATAGGTAATTGTCATTGCCATTTAAGTGAAATTACTGAACTTAAATATACAAGTTTGATAAAAATCATCATTAAAGAAGAAAATTTCAAATGGCACTTAGAGGCTTTTGCATCTGAACTCTTCATATATTAATATATATTTTTCCTACTATGGAAGTCAATGGGACCAGAAACTGTCCGGTTACTGATATTCTTCTAAATATCAGAAAATCGGCGGAATGGATTCGAAAATGGTAAAACCCAATGGGAGTTGTAAAATGAGCTTATTTCCAAAAAAAAAAAAAAAAAGTGGAGTATCCCTTTACCATAATCCAAAACGGTGCTCAGGTTTGCAATCAAAAGTCAGATTTCCATATAATGATCATAAACTATTTTTTAGCACCTCAAAAAGTTGTATCTCAAATCACTTTACAAAGATCAAAATATAATAAACAAGGCAAATATATAAATCACATTAAAGCTATTCTTAAATGATTTATTTTTAGAAGATCCAGCATGTCTAATCCCAGAGTAAAAAAGGCCCGGTCACCCATCGAGCGCAAGGAGGAACAGTTAAAAAACAGGGAGAGGAGATCAGGCCGTGGAGTCTAGAGGGTTAAAAGTTCAAATAAATGTTGTGGCACCAAACCATGCATAGCCATGTCGAATTTTACAAAAAACCTGACAGGGAGCCAATGCAAGGACTCCAATATACTGTAGGTGTGATGTGGTCACTTGTCCCCGTCCTATTCCAGCAGCTTATACTGCAAACTCTAGTTTTGCATATAATGCCATTTATTTACAGTAGATTTAGAGACCCCAGAGCATTGCAATAATCAATAATCCGTACTTGCGTCTAGAACAGATTAATCTTACATGAGCTATAACTGTCTAAAGAGCAAGAACACTTTGCTCTTGTCGGGAACCATGGTGTTTGTCCTTTTTGTACGAGTACAGACTATTTTCACTGTGCGCACCTATGACTCACCGGCTTTAGTTAAGATTAAATCACAGCAAAAACAGAGAAACTTCGACCAGCACGAGGCTTTTCTTGCCATAATTAGACAGCTTCAAACTCTCTTAGCCGTGCAAATCCCACTAAAGGGCAACTGTGCGCTATTCTAGGGTATTTGTTATCCGTGTTGACGTTATGAGAAAGTTTGCTTATCTTAAATGTCAGAATATAAAGGGATGCCCTAGCCCGCTCCTCCCGAGGATCCAGGTTATTATTATGAAAAAAATCATTGTCATTCACCGTATTAAGAGCCAGTGCCCTTTTCACAGATATGATTGACAGAAGTGAGGGGCCAGAGGCGCAGGGAGGGGAAAAGGGGGATTGGAGAGTGACAGCCAACGATTTTGTCTCCCTCTCTCTCGCTGCTGTGTATACAGACATTATAAATGCAATAAAACTGTCATTCGGAGACCGCTGCGACTTGATTCCCACAGGAAGCGATTAAGTTGAACGCACACACTTCCAGTTCCCACACCTCGACACCCTTCACCTAACCCCCATTTAATTAAACTGGGATTCAGCGAGTGATCACACGGTATACACTCCCGTTTCAGCGGCGCTATGACAGTGCGACTGCTTGCAGCTGACTGACTCTTGTTAGTCGACCCAAAGCTGAAGGAATAATTTGGGAACTCGGTCGTCTTCCTCTGAATTTCCGCGCCACGTACAAGCAACCGAACAGCCGAAGCCATCAAGGAGCTGATGAAAAGGAAATTAGGTGACAGGTAGAGCGCCCACAAAGACTCAACACCTCGCTCTTTGCGGTAAACAAAGAGCTGCCGGAGGATCACTTTTCTTCCTATTCCACGCCAACTCAGCCTCGATCAATGGCTCTGTATTACAGAAGGGGGGGGGAGGCAAGGTTTAGAGCTGCCACCTCCATCGGCTGAGCCCTCAGCAAAGTTTATAGTTGAGGATTATTGGGAAGGACACATCACAGAGCCATCCCACGCACTCCGAACCAACCAGCGGTGTCTCCAGACGCCGTCGCTCTACCTTGTATTCCCTTTCATGCGGCTTCTGTTAGGTTACGTGCTGATGAAAGGCATCGGTGTAATCCTACACTTCATCTCCACTTTACAGCTGGATGCCACAGTCGCGGTGAGGGGGAATGATGAGGCCTTTGAGCGTGTCAAATACATGCCAGAGATCTTGAAAGTCCACCAAGTGTCTTTAACAGGGTCTCTAACTCACTTCATCTTTGTCATTTTTCTCACCAAGCGATCACACGTTCTAGCGCTTTTCCAACTCACATCTGCTGGAGTTTCAGGGAAGGTCACATTGGTGGCCCTGTAAAGGTGCGAGTGTTTTAGACTCGCCATATGTTAAATAAACATTGCTTTGGAGTCTGAAGGAAACTGAATTACCAAGATATACGCCTAGCATGTTAATGTTAACCGTCCCTTGGGCCTTCTTCAACTACGGGCATTTTTATGTCCGAGGAATATGTGTTAATACTAAGAGCTTTTGACTTTCTTTTTGTTATGTGAAAGTTACATTAAAACCATGCCACATGCTATCATTATTATTATTTTTTTTTTTGTTGAGGTTTTAGAGTTTTACTTCATTTGTCCCTGACCCAGAGTTTTAAAATTGAACTAGAAATCTTTTAAAAAGTTAAGAAAAATCCCACTCACTGACATAGCTTGCAAATGCACAACATTTAAAGCAAAGCTCCAGAAATTCAAATGTTGTTTCATTAAATATTTTGTTTTCACAAGCTATGATAGTTAGTTAGGTTTTTCTTTATTGCGTTTATATTAGGGTTTTTATGTAAAATGTTAAAAATGAAAATGCATTATACAAGATTCTCTAACATTTATTGGGTGAAAAAGATTTCTCATTTTTTTTAAATAAATAATAATAGTAATAACAAGAGTTCCTCAGTTTGAAGAGCTGTGAGACATGAACTGTGAATATCACTGTGAATCAAGCTGTAATCGTGCTGAAAGCGTGAAAATAATTATTATACTGTACATTATCATTACAAAATGCTAGCTATGACATTAGACTTGGCTAAAAGCAAAGGAGTATGACATTTTATTCCAAAAACTAGTTTACAACGTAATTTTCACTTAAGATGTGGTGGAAATAACATTGTGGTAGAAATGTCATTAATAAAACGACAGAGTTATCCTGTGATTTATGTATAAACCGCAATAAACATAGTTAGTTGACAAATTAAATTTGTTAAACAAGTGATTTAGTGAAGTCCAAAGGCAATACATGAAAGCTGTAAGAATGGTTTAAAGGACAAGTTCGGTATTTTACACTTAAAATCTGAATTTTTGGTTTCTGTGATTGAGAAGGTTTTTAAGGTTTTTGATGAAAACTTTTTCTCCATATAATGGACTTCAATGGGAACCAAACGGTTCAAGGTCCAAAAGACAGTTTCAGTGGTCAAATGGTCACCAGGTTATAAGCTCAAATGGTCACCTTGCTCTGTTCTGTGATGCTCATTCGTGACTCTCCTATTCAAACTCGTTCATCAAAATTGACGAATCTTTTCCAGAGTCAGCTCGTTCATTTCATTTGTTGAATGAACCAAATGACACGAAAAAAGATTCGTTCATTTTAATGAACGAGTTCGAACAGGAGAGTCACGAACGCGAATCACAGAACAGACCATTTGAGCTTATAAAACTTAAACTTTTAAATGAGCGATCGTTTCGCTAGATAAGACCCTTATTCATCGTCTGGAATCGTTTAAAGCCCTTTGAACAGTTTGCACTGAAACTCTCATTTGGCCTTTGAACTGTTTGGTTCCAATTGAAGTCCATTATATGGAGAAAAATCCTGGAATGTTTTCATCAAAAACCTTAATTTCTTTTCGACTGAAGAAAGAATGACATGGACATCTTGGATGACATGGGGGTGAGTAAATTATCAGCAAAAGTTTAAAAGTGAATTACTCCTTTAATTGGGGCACAAAAAGTAATTTCTGCAACATCTGGACTAAAAGAGCCCCACTGGATCTCAACAAAGTCAGGCTGTTATCCGTCGTCTATGCTTTTAGAATTTGGAAGAATGTATTTGAATATTAAACAACTTCCTGTTGCACTCCCCTCGCTGTGAATTATCAAAGCTCGGCAGGAGGCAGATCCAATCAAACGCTTTCTTCCTCCATCAGTCCGACTTTCTCCAAAGCCGTTCGCAGAGGAGCGAAAACAGGGAAAGTTTGTAGTATGGCGTTTTCAGAACAACGAGACCTGTAAAGCTGAACGGGGCCCATGTGGTTTCCTCTGACTTGAGTACAACTTCACAGTGAGAACAAAGAGGAGCCATCATCAACTGGATGCTGGAATGGAGATATAAAGAGTATTCTCCGCTTTAATCAGGCTTTCTGAGAAGATCCGTCAGAGGTAAACAATTATTTTTTTTGAAGCACACCATCGGTTGCGTCAGATGAGGGCTATACGGAAGCATCCCTGCATTTTCTCGGAAGAGGAATTAAGCTTTGCTCTGCGAAGCCATTTGCATACAGGCAATTTTCAAATCCATTTGTGAATAAATAAGAAGCCAGATATTTGCCAGCTGCTTCTTTCATCAATTCCCTAATAAACCCACGGAAAGCAGGAAAGGGGGCAGAAAAAAAGGATCTTATTAAGGCTTTGTATTAGTCAGATATTAAAACCCAATCTTTAATGCGAGCCAAGGGGCATTTCACACTCGATGTGTAAATTTCCCATGAATCACTGAGGGCATCACTTCACACGCCGGCTGAGGGAAACCCCCCTCGAGGGAAACAAGTCAACTCTTTCATTTCGCAACTCCTTTCCTCTCTCCCCGCCACCGCTGTCTTCTTTTTTTTCTTCCACTTTCATCAGTCTGGTGTCACTTGAAAGGCGGCAGCGAGAAACAGAGGAGGAGAACTCTGGGTAGAAGATGCGCCGTGTGAGCGCACGAGTTAACCAAGCAAATCGGCTGGTAATCCGTTAAGGGTACGGGCGGGTGCAGGTGCCACCTTTTTAACTGCAGCAAACTGGGAAAAAGAGGCAGGAACCGGTGCCACCCAATCCCATAATGCACGCTGCTTCATGCACCCGCAGCAGACACGGTCGAGCGTTGATTGTCTGCTCCCCCTTTGTACTCGTCTTTTCCCCCCTGTGGACGTCTGACTGCGGGACTGGCAGTCACGGTGCGCGGAGCGGGAAAATGCGATAGAGGCGTCTGTGTGAAATTCCTTTCATGGGGGACTAGGTTGCACATTTCCCCCTCTTTTTCAGGAAGCCACAGCTAATTTTACGCACCCTTATCTGGCCCCTTTTGGCTGGCGAGGCGCCTGCTTCTGTATGGGTCGGAGGCACTGGGCCATTTGCCACGCTCGAAGACGGAGAGAGCGAGAGAGAGATGCTCCTTGGGGTCTCTCCCTGCTTGGAGGATGTGGGGTAGCTCTCCTCCTGTTTCCATGGCAGCGCCTGGCTTTATTAGAATCCCATTCCAGATGCGGCACAACAGCTTTCCGTCCCTGCCCCCTCCGCGCTCGAGCCATCTCCCCCCTCATGCCCCCCTGACTGTTTTCCAACGGTTAAGAAACTTGTCAAAAGTGAGGGATGGCACGGTGCGTTGATAAATGAAGCGTAATGGGATAACCGCCGCGCGATTTCACACTCCGATAGCCTGTGGCACTGCCACTACTCAAGGCGACCCGTTACCGGTGGCACGTGGGGGGAAAGTGCCCGTGACCGAGTCTTACCTGTCACCGATATTCCTCTGGCCTCAACCTCTGCAATAAGATCTGACACCTCTGCCGTGGTGGAGCAAAATTCAGAATGGAAGAATTGGCTTCTGTTGAATTCACCAGTGTGGATGTGAATTGAATTGGCCACAACAGACGAGAAGCTGGAATTTGAGTTGAATTTTACACGAAGTTCTTGCATTGTGGGAAATGAAGTGTTCTTCCACCCACAGAAATTAAGAATGTAAACATAAAAAATATACATATAACATATAATAAATATAAATATTTCTTCAAATATATAAACAAAAAACAAATATTCAATAGAAAAATATGAAAACATCTAATTTATTCATTAAATCGATACTGATTAGATCTATCTATCTATCTATCTATCTATCTATCTCAAACATGTCTCTCTCTATGTCTGTCTGTCTGTCTATCCATCTATCTATCTATCAGTCTCTATCTGTCTGTCTGTCTGTCTGTCTATCTATCTATCTATCTATCTATCTATCTATCTATCTATCCATCTATCTATCTATCTATCTATCACTATCTGTCTATCTATCAGTATCTGTCTATCTATTTATCTGTCTATCTATCTATCTATCTATCTATCTATCTATCTATCTATCTATCTATCTATCTATCAATCTATCTATCTATCTATCTATCTATCTATCTGTCTATCAGTATCTATCTATCTATCTATCTATCTATCTATCTATCTATCTATCTATCTATCTATCTATCTATCTATCTATCTATCTATCTATCTATCTATCTATCTATCTATCTATCCATCCATCTATCAGTCTCTCTATCTGTCTGTCTGTCTATAATGTCCATTTTCAACAACTTTCAAACAAGGTTTTGTCAAGTCACCATTCAGAGTTTGTCGTGATTGCTTATCATCTAGTTATAAATGTATATGAATTTCTTTGAATTTCAATCATTTTTGCAATTTTCTTTTTGCCTTCAAATTTTAATTGCAGTTGTGCATCATGAATTTGCCATCTCAATTCCAATTCAGTTTAACTTGGATGGCATTCTCCGTTCAATTCAGAATGGTGCACAACCCTTATAAATTGACAACATGGTTCACCAGTGACATGGAGAAACATCCAAACTCCATAGAGGGCATCCAGAGCATTGTGTTTTCTGACGTCTTAAGTACTTTCCAATCCAAATATATGTTACGTCCAGTGCTGAAAATAAATAGCAATGTAAAATGAGATGATTTAGCAGGCTATTATGGGCTATTATTTTTGTTAGACAGCCCTCGGGGTGTGGGGTGCCAAAACGTGGGCCTGACACCCATTAGCCAAACTCATCCATGTGCATGTCACGGTCAATAAGACCCCACTAAAATGTCATCGCCCTAATAGCTACTTACTGCCAGAGCACACACAGGACCCATCTCACGGTCCTCTTATCACGATGGTTCGCAGGCGTCCCATGCAGCTTAGCGGGAGATAAAAGCTTTCCAAGCATCACGATTCAGCGTCTGGAAAAGAAAGGCCACATTATTTTTCTGTGTTCATGGGTACGGTTAGCATGCTAGTCTTTCCCGCTTCCTTACAGTATTGTACAGAAAGGACAGCGTTAGGGAATAGGGATGCAGTGATGGATGATGGCTAGAATACTAAACAATCCGCTGGGTATTACAAAAGCCTGTCTTACAGGCGGAGTTAAATTTGTTTGTATTGCCAGCTCAAATGCTAAGGATTAGCGAGAATGTGAGGAGAATTCTTAAGTTGGCAGATGTGAGGCGACCTTGTCACACACAGGAAGGACGGCCGTTTGCAACAGGGAGACGACGGTTATAGACGTAACGCATTCATGCGAGAACACCAGGCTTGTATTGATGAGGCCGATGAAGCTTTGCCACTTCTAATGAGCGATGTGTGAGAGAACTGAAAATGTGGAGGCATTAATGTAGCCAGGCTACACCTTTGTTATTCTTCTGGAAGCTGATTTTAATAGGAAACTCAAACATAATACAGCCAATACCATCCCTGTAGCTCAAATTGAAAAGAAATGCCAAGGTTATGAGTTCCAAGACCAGGGAATGCATGCACTGATGCAATGCAAATGAATGTATGTCGCTATGGATAAAACAGTCATTCAGGAGTATTCACTCCTGCTTTAAAATGCATCTGTCACTCCTTAAACTTTGCACTGTTTATGTGACTTCTGTAATAATTGATCTAAAAACACATTTGACTGCATAAACATGCAGATGCAATTACGCTTGCAATATCAAGCATGTGATTTTAGATATTATATAAAAACATTTAAAATATAATATATAATATTCAGTCATTTATATTATAATTTGTATTTATAAAATGTGTATATGAAGAGTTCAGATGCAAAAGCCTCTAAGTGCCATTTGAAATTTTCTTCTAGAATGATCATTTTTATCAAGCTTGTATGTTTAAGTTCAGTTATTTCACTTAAATTGCAATGAAGATTACCTATTAATTGTCATTTAAGTGAAATTACTGAACTTGAATATATAAGATTGATAAAAATGATCATTCTAGAAGAAAATTTCAAATGGCACTTAGAGGCTTTTGCATCTAAACTCTTCATATATATCCTTCAATTGGTTGAATTTACTTATTGGTTGACAATTAAACCATACAATGGTCAGTGCAACCCAAAACCTGTGAAAAATGACCTCTGCCTTGTGCTCACAAAACTTGGTGGCAAGTTTATAGATTCAAACAGTGTCATCTCAACAAGTATCTGCCTCATATTGCCTTCGCGAGTAATAGAAGAAGCCGAATGTGTTCTCGGCATTTATGTGCCAGAATGACACTGGAAAATGCATAATTCATTTTCATTTGTGAGAAATAAATTGGGGAGGGAGGGGAGGGGGAGGCTCTGCTCCAATATCTCAACGAACGCCTCTCTCGGAGACAGCTGGATGCACGTGGCTGGGTAATAACATTAAATTGGTTCTGTCAGGTAATTTCTACAAGTGTTAGCCACACTGGAGGCTGAGGTGCACCGCAATCAGAAGAGAAGGAATCTGGGGTTGGGGTGTGTGGGGGGGGGATATCGCATCACAGCTCATCCTAAAATGCTCTGCGACCGCCTCCTCTCTCCTCGCCGCCTGGCCTCCATGAAGGTAATTGCAATCTGGGCTTGACGCTGTAAATATTGACCTTCTTGACCTGTTTCTCTGATGGGATTCTAACTGGGGACTTTACTTTTGGGGGTGTGTGGGAATGTGTGTGCGTTGAGAGAGCGTTATATAGAAACACTGAAATTGAAAGATCAGATGGTCCCAAATATATGCGTGTAATATCGTGTGTGTGTGTGTGTATAAATGCTGCCAAAGCTTTACATGCATAAGCTCATAATACAGTCTCTTTCATTACAGAACTGAGGTTTACATATTGCAATGGAAAAACATCAGTCCAGTTTTCATCTTTTTTACCATCAGACAGAATTTGGTTGTTTATGAGAATGACAATCACATTATGCAACTAAATTCACTCACATTCACATTAAGACAGTTTAACAATGACAATAAAGAAACTATTGGCTGTTTGTATATTTACAAACTTTTAAGGTTAATGAAATTTGACCATTTGTAGCTTTGGTACCAGTCTATGATGTATGTATATAATATTAACAATGAACATTTTCATGCTTAAAAATATAAACACAGTGGAGAGGTTTTCAGCATATATATTATATATATATATATATATATATATATACGTATATATATGTAATATATATATAATATATATATATATATATATATATATATGCTGTCTTTAGTCAGCGCTATTTGCTATAATCCCGTTCCACCACATCCCAAAGATGCTCTATTGGGTTGAGATATGGTGACTGTGGGGGCCATACAGTGAACTCTTTGGCATGTTCAAGAAACCAATTTGAAATTAATCGGGCTTTGTGACATGGTGCATTATCCTGCTGGAAGTAGCCATCAAAGGATGGGGATATGGTGGCCATAAAGGGATGGACATGGTCAGAAACAATGCTCAGGTTTAAAAGATGCCCAATTGGCACTAAGGGGCCTAAAGTGTGCCAAGAAAACATCCCCCACACCATTACACCACCACCACCAGCCTGCACAGTGGTAACAAGGCATGATGGATCCATGTTCTCATTCTGTTTACGCCAAATTCTGACTCTACCATCTGAATGTCTCAACAGAAATCGAGACTCATCAGACCAGGCAACATTTTTCCAGTCGTCAACTGTCCAATTTTGGTGAGCTCTTGCAAATTGTTGCCTCTTTTTCCTATTTGTGGTGGAGATGAGTGGTACGCGGTGGGGTGTTGCCCATCCACCTCAAGGTTGTGTGTGTTGTGACTTCACAAATGCTTTGCTGCATACCTCGGTTGTAACGAGTGGTTATTTCAGTCAAAATTGCTCTTCTATCAGCTTGAATCAGTCGGCCCATTCTCCTCTGACCTCTAGCATCAACAAGGCATTTTCGCCCACAGGACTGCCACATACTGGATGTTTTTCCCTTTTCACACCATTCTTTGTAAACCCTAGAAATGGTTGTGCGTGAAAATCCCAGTAACTGAGCAGATCGTGAAATACTGGCACCAACAACCATGCTGTGCTCAAAATTGCTTAAATCGCCTTTCTTTTTCCATTCAGTTTGGAGTTCAGGAGATTGTCTTGACCAGGACCACACCCCTAAATGCATTGAAGCAACTGCCATGTGATTGGTTGATTAGATAATCGCATTGATTATAAATGGAACAGGTGTTCCTAATAATCCTTTAGGTGAGTGTATATATATAAATTGTTTTTATTTTATTTTATTTTATATGTAGCATTTTCCAGCAGATAACTTTACCTTCATGACATTTGGAAATGTTTAACATATCATAAATATGAATGCATTATAACACATGCACAAAATCAATCGGGTGAAGGATGACCCAAATCTCTCCAACACCTCAATATTGAGTCTTGACCCGTTTCTCGACTTACCTTGCAGGCTTCCGTGGTTCTTTGCCCTACTAATAAAGCCATACAATGACGTTTGAGCTGAAACAAGTTGCTCTTTTAGGAAGTTTATAATGTTGCACTGACACCGGCGTCTCCTATTACGCTTGATCTATGGGCTCTGTAAGGTCATTTCATCCCCGTGGAAACACCAACGTCACGCTGTTCCTTGACTCACAGCTTAGACAAATGCCACTGACCGCTACTGATCTCAAACAAACAATCGGTTCTCTTGGCAAGCGGTCCTTCCCGTCGCTTAATGTCAGCCTCACAAACACTAACTCTGACTGACCCAAACACCAGCGCATAAACAAAACATAAAAAGCCATCCATACAATCACATCGCTTGAGAGGAGTCTGAGGACGGTGGGAAGGTTCAGTCTCTTCGCTTGGTTCTTACGTTTAAGATCTTAAGATTAGTGGTACTTGATAAGACAGGCAACCAATCAGAACCAATCACCTTAGCAATCGCATAGCAACATGCTTAAAAAAAAACACTCAGAATATCTTAGCAACCATATAGTAATGCCCTGACAATGACAACCACATAAAACACTCTGTCACCACCCCTATTTTCATTCAGATAATCTAAAAACCTAGTCTCTACGCCTCTTTCTCTTTTCTTTAATATCCCAGGCTGATATTTGGGATTCTGGGGCCATCTACAGATCTAACGAAGTGGAGATGAAGCAAATGGGCTGCAGTGAAGCACACAGGCTAAAAGGCTGCCGGTCCAAACTAGATTTTAATCATGTCACTGGTATTTGACATCAGCACTGGGAAGTCCAATGCTATTTAGTGAAGCGGTTCGTTTGTTTGAATCAATCAGTTCAAAAAACCAATTCATCGCTCAAAAGAGTTTTTAGAGCTGTCTTTAGTTAGCGGTGTTGTTTTTGCTAAAACAAGATTTGCTATTGCTTGCTCATTCTTACGCCTTATCTTGAGTATGAAGTCATTGATTCAGCATCTCTGCCGTCGTGAGCTTGCAGCCTGAACTGATGAGATAAAAAAGACTGAACTGTAAAATAATGGCAAGAAAATTTTCGACAAATGATTCCTATGATCCGAATGGATCTCGTCAACCAGTTGCTTTGATTCAGTCTGACAAATCTTTCACTATATCAGTCAGATCGGTTATTGAATCAATATCTGACTCACTCAATGATCTCAAGTTTTTGCATTCTATTCCCATTGCATCCCATTGCATTCTAACTGGCTGTCCATTTGTAACAGGTTTGTAATAAAATTTGTGTTTAATAATAATAAAAAAACATTTACATTAGCGCTCTCAAATCGATTAATTGCATATTACATAAAAGTTTTTTCTTACATATATAATCATTTATATATTACAGTATTTGAGTTTTGATGTGCGTGTCTGTGTACTGTTTGTACATACACGTACACATATGTATAAATATATGTGTGTGTCTATAGTTTATACAGTATTTAGAGACCTTTATATTATACATAATATATATATAATTATAATATGTACACACATATATTAAACAAAGACTTTTACAGTATGTTAGATGCGATATCTTGATTAATCGATTTGACAGCACTAAAAATTGCTCCGATTTTGCTAAGTTAAAGGGGTCATGAACTGGCTTTTAAAATGTTATTATATTGTTGTCTGAGGTCAACTTAAGACGTTCGCTTGGTTTTTGCATTCAAAAACATCAAAATGAATAAGTAATGGGCTATTTTGTACCGAAGTTGTGAGCCTTCCTGAAAAACGGTTGGTTTTTATGGGCGTGTCGCACTGAAGACTTGGAAATAAACGCCCGCTGCTGTGAGTGGATAACAGTTTTGCATATTATAATGAGTTTCACTCACCCGTCGGTGTATGTGGGGGAAAACGTCCAATGTTGTCAAATGGCAACCGGATTCGCCCATACATGATCGACCCAGAGTCCGTGTGTTCCTCAATTCCTGTCAGATCCAATATAGACGGCACAGCACCGTTCTTTACTCTTAATCGGTCTGCACATCCAGTCGTGTTTACAAAACAACCCTCAGTGAAATGAAGCGAACAGACGACGATGTTTTACCCTTATCAGCTGGAACGTCATTAAAAATAAAGTTTATCCATGAAGTCGTATTGGAATCCAGAGGAAGCTTATGCGGCGACTGTCTTGCACAACCAGGCACTGCAAAATATTCTGTATTGCTCGGTAGAACGATCCGGTTTGTCATCACGAGGTAGGCATGTATGTTAGGCTACTTAGCTATGCGTGTAATGCGCGAATCGGTGGGCGGAGCTAAACCGGCCGTGTTACAGTAGGCGTTGATCTTCTTCTGCGGGGGTGGTGTTTTAACCCCTTCGACGTCATAGTTTCCCACTTTTCAAAACGAGACGTTTTCAGAGGCTGTGTCAATAAAAGCTTTTATTGGACTAACAAGGACGTTTTCAGTTCTGAAACTTACAGGATATTCTTATAATATGATAACCTCTTAGATATCAAAAGCTCAAGGAAAATTAGATTTCTCAGTTCATCACCCCTTTAAGAGGTTTTAGGATGTTAATAATAATGAATTAGTAATGTGTTATAAATAGTATTACCTTGTAGCAACTCTGATTTTCCATGAGCAAGCACCACTCACATTTTCTTTAAAATATACAAAAAACTTTTTTTAAAGTAATCACTGTTCAAATACGATTTACGAATTGCTTTGAATGTTGCATTTATGGCTTATTATTTATGCCACTCACCTCAGTTTTACTCCCAAACAAAATCACTGTGAATCGGTTTCACAGAACCATTAAAAAGAAGAAAAAGTAGCTAAACGTAGGTTTGGTTTAAGCTGGGTTTTTTTTTTCTTTTCTGCACAAATCTAAAATAAGCACCTCATTAACTGCTTTGGCGTGCCTTCTCAATGCTTTCTCAGGTGAATCTAAAATCAATCGTTCTTTCAGGTCAAAAGGCATTATCTCTACACCCGATGCAATTTCAGCAGCCGAGGCAAAGGCAAAAGTTTCAGGCTTGAGGAGCTTATTAGCGTTTAATTTCCTCTCCAGACACAATGCAGCTCTTTCTACGACTGTGGAGGAGCAAATGGTTCCCACAACATGGCATTGTTACAAAACTAAGGCCTACAAGATAGCTAATGGTCAACGCTTTTGTCCTTTCTCAACTGAACTCGGACCGCTTTTGTGCCACAGGTAGAAGCAGGTGCAAAGAACCTAATTCCTTTTCTATCCCCTTCCACACTCGTCCCATCCTCATAGACAGGCAATCAATACTTTATCAGCCGCCAGACAGCTAAAGCTACAGCCGCGCCACTAGAGAAGCAATTAGCCACCTTAACAAAGACGGACGCTTGTCTCCATCCCAAACAAAAGGAAGCGACGGCCGGAAGAGAGAAAACAAACTCCACATCAAGGTGTTTTTGTCACTTTGCATTTGGATGCCAAGCGCCTCATGCCGGCCCCTAATGGATATTGAATAGACAGGCACGCATTAGGAAACCACAGCAAACAAACAAATAGCCCTTATCAGGGCAGGCTATTCATTTGAAAAGCAACATGGGAACCCTAAGGGGACCCTTGAAGAGGGACCGAACGAGAGAGAGAGAGAGACGCTTCTTTGTTCGACTCATCCCCGGTGTATTCGCCAACCGTTATGCGGTTTTCCCGCTACGATCATTCAAAGCTAATTGGGTGACAGGAGTTCTGAGTCGGCAATATCGCATGTTTGCTTTGACACAAAGGCGAAACTCAGCAGGGCAAGATGGCGCGTAAACAAGCGTGACAGTCGCTCCTGACGTTCTACCATTCATTTGTTAATTAAGACGGATGACTCATTACGCTCTCGTAAGCTACGTGCGCTATGGGGAGAGACTGGCAGAGAGACGCTTCACGCCGGTGTCAGTTGTATAATTGATGCCAGAGCTTGCCGGAGATCTGACGCGCTCTTCCCTCACATGTTTCCAACGAGACGAGGGCCTTTCATTCACTGATGACACACAGGAGGCAGCGTGGGTAAGCCTGCGGCAGAACATACACCAGCCTACGCTCTTCAAAAAGGGCATCGTATACTGTACAGTGCCGGCACACTCGAGTCATTTCTCACGCCGATCCCCCCCATTCCCAAAAAAAAAAAAAAGAATTTAGATTCAATTAGGTTCAACCTAAGACGAACAACACGATCTATTCACAGTCCGCCTGGTCGGCACCATCTGGAAATGGCAGTTTTTATCTGATTGGTCAAGTTGAGTGACTTCAATGAGTTTTTCATTAAGAATAACTCAAATGCATTTGGTTTAAAAGCTACAGTGCATAAGACATTGTCTTGTATCTTGAATCCAAGTCTAGTTTGATTACTGTACTGGACAACCCGGTCTCATCCCAAGACGTCATATAACTGACGTTTTGGGACGTCTTTTGACCATACGTCAATATTCGCCTTTTTAGGGCCCCCTTAAACGTCGGTAGATGAGGTTATGGGATCCTAACTCTACCCCAGACCTAAACGTAACCCTAAACCTAACCCGTCACCTAACTGACGTTAAAGGTAAAGCGTCAGTTGTATGACGGCCCCGGGATCGCCATCTACCGACGTTTAAGGGGGCCCTAAAAAGGCAGATATTGACGTATGGTCAAAAGACGTCCCGAGACGTCAGTTATATGACTTTTTGGGATGAGACTGTGTTATACTGGAAGGTTTTTTTTTTTTTATCACACATAAAACCTGGATTAAAAAACAATTGGATGTGCATGCATTTATATTCAAAACACAATCTATAAATAAGTGTTGATATCTTATGCATCGTTGTATATCAAGTGAAGGATTTTTACATGGAAAATTAGACAAAAAGAAGAACTTTCCCCAAAAATTTTAATTACCAAAATGTCGTACCAAACCCATAAGACTTTGTTTCATCTTCAATCTTTCTTCAAATCTGACAGATTTATGTCCCTACATTGACAGCTACGCAATTACCACTTTGACGCTTCAAAAAGTTCCAAAAGAGATCCGAAAAACGGATCCATATGAATTGAGCAGTTTAGTCAAAATTTGCTTTATATACATACATTATAAATAATTCATCCACTCATAACTCATATTCATCAACTCACACATCAGCTGTAGTAAACGGAAGTATGAACGTGACCTGCCAGAACCAATGAGGTTCATTCTGGTGTTACGCATCACGTTTGAGCTTCAGCAAGAACCAATGTTTGTTCCCGCGCGTCAAGCAGGATCAGGTTCGTTCAAGCAGCTTCTGTTTCTGTTCGCTGATAAATTTTTACATGTTAATAATGGCCTAAATTAAATCTGTTCATTGAGTTAAATTGACAGAGCTCAAACTTTTGAACGGTAGAGTAAATTAGCTAGTACAGTTTTTAGCTTGATTTCATCGAAAGAAACAATTTATGGTACCATTGGCAGAATGTATTCCTTAAAATATTAATACAATTTTGGCAAAGTTACACAGATTTCAGACTTTACCCTTTTAATTACAGAAGATGCTCCATATACAGTAAGTTGAAATAGCTCCCTGTGGGTGTTAATAATACTGTATGGACACACAGTGAACTGACTTGCTTTAAAGTACTCATTCATTTTGATCAGACAGAAACTTTGATCACATAGTCTACACAAATTTTCCACAATTTTTCTGTATATTTTGAATGAGGCATTTATTCCCGGCCAGCTTAATTTGTGGTTAAAATGTATTTTACTCCTATCAGGCCATGCATTTTATGGCCTCATGAATAATTGTTTATTCTTTTTTCTTTTTTACATATGTTGCAAGCTTTTTTTTGGATTATTGTCACAGCCTATAAACAACCACAGACAAACAATTATTTTATCGGCGGTCAAAGTTTGCACAGAAATGTAAGATTTTTCCCATCCTCACCAACCTCGTCATAACCCGTTTAAATGATCATGACGCCTCCTCGCTCGCTGCTTTGTCGACGGCGACTGCGGTGCGAAACTAGTGTTGTGTTGCCAGATTGGGTGTTTTTTCGCTACATCTTAAAGCCTGTTTAGCCGGGTTTTTGCCTGGAAAGATCTAGAAATCTGGCACCCTATTGTACGAAGTTAAAGGAGTAGTTCACTTTTTTTTTTTTTTTTACTTTTGCTGATAATTTACTCACCCCCATGTCATCCAAGATGTCCTTGTCTTTCTTTCTTCAGTCTCAAAAGATTAAGATTTTTGATGAAAACATTCCAGGATTTTTCTCTATATACTTTAATGGGAACCAAACGGTCAAAGACAGTTTCAGTGCAAACAGTTCAAAGGGCTTTAAACGATTCCAGACAATGAATAAGGGTCTTATCAAGCGAAACGATCGCTCATTTAAAAAAAATAAAAAATAACAAAGTTTAAGTTTTATGAGCTCAAATGGTCGCCTTGCTCTGTTCTGTGATGACTCTCCTGTTCGAACTCGTTCATCAAAATGAACAAATCTTTTCCAGAGTCAACTCGTTCATTTCGTTCATTGAATGAACCAATTGATAAACAAGTTCGATACCTTGGATGACACGGGGGTGAGTAAATTATCAGCAAAAAATGTTTTAAAAGTGAACTACTCCTTTAAACCGAGAGAGCGTGCATTCACAGACCAGAGTGAACGGGTTCACAGTAACGTTCATCAGGCAGTAATACAGTACGTTCAGTTCACGTTCGCCCAAAATACGAACGCGTTCAGGCACAACACTGCAGAGTGGTCTATATAAGCTCAATCTTACTGTTCACTCTTAGAAGAAAAGGTTCTATATAGAACCTTAAAAGGTTCTATCAGCGCAATGTATTTGGAACCCCTAAAAGGTTCTATACACTCTTAAAAAAGGGTTCCTCTGGGTTCTATATAGAACCCTGGAGTTCCGTACTTGGCCAATAGAACCTTTTACCAAAAAAAAAAAATGGTTCTATATAGAACCATTTTGGAGTTCCATATATGAAGCGGGGGATGGAACCATTTCTGGTTCTAAATAGAACCATTTCTTCTAAGAGTGTACCACCTCAGAGAAACAAAGCCATGATGAGGAGACGAGGTGAGAGGAAGGAGAAACAAAGGCATGAGGAGGTGAGGGAGAAGAAACAACAAGAAACCATAGAGCTGGCATGATTGGATGAGGGAATAAAAATGGGGAACTGAGAAATCTGGAATGAAGACCTCACCTGTGTAGCCTAATTCTTATATGCCTGTTTTATCTCTGTTTGATACATGTATATTAAATAATAAATAGTAAAAAGTAACTGGTGTAGCTTCCGTGATTCAATACTAATGGAAAAAGCATGATTTTCAAATCTACAGACAGAATTAGCTTCACATTTCATGCTGATTGTTAAACGTCAACATGAGATTAGATTCACACTTTTCTGAAACGAGTCCAACACTCGCAGTCTAGAGACACGGAGCGCTTGGCCGTCCTCGGTCGACTGCGCGTGGCACTCGTTGAGCAGTGGGAGTTGGTTTTTAATGGAAAGAGAACAGTGGGAGAGAATCTCCTGTTTGAACACGGGAGCCCCCGCACTACACACACACACACGATGAGTAACGTGAACGCGAGCGCTGGGTGAATGACTACGGCTTCATGAATTCAACATCCTCCTCAACACGTGCACATATGACAGGCTGAGGACGTGCAGCCGGCAGAACAGCAGGAATCATTCTCAATCAAACCCACTTTCTCTTTCTCTCGCTGTCAATCATAACATATCTCCCCATCTTTCTCTCTCTACCCCTCGGTGCACAATCCGTCCCAGAATGCCTTGCTTTCATTACCAGAGGCGAGATGCCCTGCTCACCCGCTGTCTGTTTGGCCCTCACCTCTCTCTGAAGTGACCAAGACCTGCATCACATTCACATCACACATTCGACATTTACAACCAATGAAATCCCGCTAAACACCTCGAGTTCCCTGCATCCGAGTGAGATATGGGCTACACCAGCATTAAAGGAACGATTCACACAATTTCCAAATTATCAGGACGATATGATTTGTTTCTGAAAACACTTTCTGGGTTTTTTTTTCCCGGAATTTATAACATAACCTCAAAGATTTCATGCAACTACTGAATTTTATCTCTGTAATCATTCTTCACATTGTCTTAAGATGAATATGCAGATACATGAAGCTAAACTTAATATTATTTTAATAATCATTTATATTAAATATGTAATTTTAGGACGTTATTGCTGTAATTTCTTAATTACTGTGAAATTTTTTTTTAAAAGAGGTGGGGTGGGTGAGAAAAAGAAAAACAGAAAAGGAGGAAGAAAGGAAAAGAAAATTATCTAAATATGTAATTCAAATTAATTGTGGAATATATATATATATATACACACACACACACACACACACATATATATATATATACAACTTTATATAGTTATATATATATATCCATATACCTAATAATAGAAATTTTAATAACAATATTAATAATAAAATGTCGTATACGTACATGCCTTACACATACTAATATACTAGTAAAATGAAAAACAATTCCACAAATATATCAGATGTCTTTATCTTTACATTTCCTAATATATTAATGCAGGTTATAACTTATAAGTATATTCAGAGGGTATTCAATAGCATTGACACATGCATGATGTGCATAGTTTATGTAATATAGGTATCTGGTGAGGCATTAATTCAGCTCTCGGGGCACACTAATGTTTAGGGATTCTGTAATGGTGCAATAGAAGACATAATGACGGGTTTAACTTTGCAGAGATATTACGTTTGAAGTAAACAGATCATTTTCCAGTAATTTCTTTCCAAAATTTAGTAACTGGGGGGCAAGAGCAGATGGCATGAAAGTAATCATCTTGTGTATTGACATTGCAGTGTTCACATTTGATTCTGATAATCCCATTTTAAACAGTGTGTTCTGTGAATTACTTCAGTTGTTGGTATTTCTGCTTAAACTAAATGTATTTAAGCAGACTTGTTTCAAGAAATTGACATCTGTAATTAAGTTACGGTAGTTTTCCCATTGTTTAATAGGTATTGAATATTGTTGCATCTGTATTTAATAATATAGTGTATTTTGGATAGTAATGTTTGTTGTTGATTCTTTTTAATTAAAGGTGGAGTTTCTTGACTAATGTTAATGTATAAAACTTTATTGTAAAGTGGCACCATTTTTATGATTAAATTACTTTAAAGGAATAGTTAATTTTTGCTGATAATTTAATAACCCTCATGTCATCCAAGATGTCCATGTCATTCTTTCTTCAGTCGAAAAGAAATTAAGGTTTTTGATGAAAACATTCCAGGATTTTTCTCCATATAATGGACTTCAATGGGAACCAAACGGTTCAAGGTCCTAAAGACAGTTTCAGTGCAAACTGTTCAAAGGGCTTTAAACGATTCCAGATGATGAATAAGGGTCTTATCTAGCGAAACGATCGCTCATTTAAAAAAAACAAAGCTTAAGTTTTATAAGCTCAAATGGTCGCCTTGCTCTGTTCTGTGATGACCGTTCGTGACTCTCCTGTTCAAACTCGTTCATCAAAATGAACAAATCTTTCCCAGAGTCAACTTGTTCATTTCGTTCGTAAAATGAACCAAATGACACGAAAAAAGATTGATGAACGAGTTTGAACAGGAGAGTCACGAACGCGAATCACAGAACAGAGCAAGGCGAGCATTTGAGCTTATAAAACGTAAACTTTGTTTTTTTTTTTAAATGAGCGTTTCACTTGATAAGACCCTTATTCATCGTCTGGTATCGTTTAAAGCCCTTCGAACAGTTTGCAGTTTGCACTGAAAGTGCCTTTTGGACCTTGAACCGTTTGGTTCCCATTGAAGTCCATTATGTGGAGAAAAATCCTGGAATGTTTTCATCAAAAAACATAATTTCTTTTCGACTGAAGAAAGAATGACATGGACATCTTGGATGACCCAAGGTCAAAAAAAAGCTATAAAGTATGTTAAAAGTATTATACAGTAATGAAAGTTACATACAAACATATTCTAAACACAGTTACTGTGATTTTGCCGAGTATTTTGTTGATCCTGGAACAATATTCCTGTCGAAAACGTAGTCCTAACACCTAAACCATAAATTATCCCTAAATCCAGAGGGAAATAATAGGTGGATAACACCGATGTAAGCACCAACCAAAACTTGACATAAACCGTAAACTTGTCCATCAAATCTGGTTGATTGAAATATTGTTCCAGGACCAACAAACATGTTGTAGCCTACTTGGTGAAATCACGTTCACCTTATATACACACCCTACAGACTGGCAAGGACAACTTTTAATATCGAAATATTACAAAATGTGGAATTTCCATGTTTATGTGAATAAAATGACTTCCTTCAAAACCTCCCTCAGGCCCAGCATTTGAACTTTTATTGGAGCTACTCCCTTAAGTGTGCACAGTATGTGCCTTTACATGCGTCACGTTACACACACTCCACAGTTCTGCCTCCATATGTCCCTGCTCGCGTTTATCCCTCTCTCCATCTCAGTGACATCCCTGTCTCGTGTTATCTCTCTCCCACACACATTCTGTCGTTTAAAGCCGTGTATCTATCGCTCTCACTCCCCTTTCAGCTCGTCCATTCATTCCGTCTATCTCCGCTTGTCTCTTTCCGTCTCACTGATAAACTGAGCGCAAAAAAGGAGCTACTTTTCCCCCAATATCTCTAGTTCCATCAAATTTTCCACCCCCTTTTCTTCTCCATCTCAAAACCCAGACAGATGTCTCATCCCTTTTTTCGGAGATCTTTGACAGCGAAGACGAATCGCACAACGTATGGAATGTGCTCATTGGTTAAAATGATGAAATAAAACAACAAAAAACATTGGACTTACGTGTCTGCAGTCAGGCCGCATCTCGGCGAGTGCGATTACTGTGATATCAGAGTGTGTCCTCTACGAAATGGGTTTTACAGGATTTCATTTGCTCTATATGAGGGAATCAGGTGCAGAATAGGACATCTACTTTACTGGTGTGATAGACAAGGAGACATGTGACCCAGGGCAATACATTACACACAAACGCACACACACACACACACACTAGTTATCATGTGGCAGCTGTGAGAAAGTTTGACACCGTCTGCCATTTCTCTTTGTTATCCAGACAATCGGAGCGGAGCAGAATGTTTCTTCTCCGTCCGCTCTATATAAAGCTTTGGGCTGCAATGTCTGTCAGAGAGATACTAAGTCTTCAAGAGAGGAACTTACTGTACGATTCAAAGTGAAACTTTATAGGAGAAGAACTCCTGAGGTTTGGGATGTGTTGAGAATTACAATGCCCCTATAGGAAAGATACAACCATATCTGACTTCATTCGGTTTTTTTTTTGCAATACATTACATTCCCATCATATTACACCATATATCGTTAAAGGTGAAACAATTTCTGTGCAAATCACATCATTTTCTCTAACACTTACCCCATTACCGACCAGCTGCATCTGCTCATAAACAGGGACACGAGAACGTATTTTAACATTGAAAAATGAGCCACATCACCCTTAAATAATGATCATATTGATCAAGGGTTTCGGTTTTATCAGAGCTGCAAATTTGTGAGTTGGCTGCTGTGTTAATTAAGGAACGGTTGAAGATAATTGGCACTGCAGAATTAGATTTTATAGAAACGGCAATAAAGTTATATAGCAGGACAATATAATCATCGCTGGTTTATGCAAAAAGTGCTTTTGTCTTGTTTTCCAGCATAAATATATAAACATTCTTAAAATCAAGTTATGTTTGCTTGAGAGGCAAAACATTTTTTGATTTACACAATAAAAAAATAAGATTGTGTCTTGACAAGAATGTTTATGATATTGTTATTGGAAAAGACAAAAATACTAAGCTAGAAAAATTCTTTTTGACCATTTTCGGTGGCACAAGAATGATAAAATCCAGATAAAACATAAATTACAAATCATAAAAGCTTACTGTGTTTATGTGACGTGAGAAACAGACACAACCAGTCCAATTATTTCCATTCAAAATCAATTTTGACAAATTCAAGCCCCAAGATAACTTAGAAAAACAACTAAGTAGTTCCTTTCCTTACAAATATTTACCATGCTAAACTATAGTTTCACCCCAAATACCACACTTAATAAAAGTCACCAGTGTCATTGAAAATTTAACTTCCCTTATAACTTCCCAAGATTCTTCCCTTTTTTGCATTTTCTGAAAAAAATGTGATTGTAAAATGATGTTATAGCTGGTTACCAGGTCATTGCTATACAGTTGTTAAGGTATCCTGGTGGTCACCAAGGTGTTGCTAGGTATTTGGCTCTGCCTCTGCAGGCTCGTCCTACTATGCAAGTCTAGGGGATTTGATCTTAAGTCCATAAACAGTGAAGAATGAGCACACAGTGAATTATTGCTCCCCCAGGGGCAATGCTAGACCATTTTTTACTGGGACACGAGCCTCAGTAAAGTTTTGCTTTGCCCCAGTAAAAAATGTCTGATAAATAATTTTCTGATGGGGATAGGTTGTCCTATTCATTGAGCGTTATCATTTAGATAAACAAAATTATTTTAAACTTGAAGGCTTATTTTAACACAAGGTGAAGCGAAAATATCATGCACATCCTCTTGAATCATACGCTTTGGCCCCGCCCCCTCGCGGTGCCCCTCCCCCTTCACTTTCCCCAGTGAGATCCTCGACTTGCAGACTATTATCCATAATATGGTGTAGCTGAGAAAAGTTAACTATGTCACTCTAATAATGAGTAGTGAATTTGTATTATTTAGAATGAGGACATCCCATTTTCCAGATCTAATGTACTTAGCACAGATTTGACTGATAACGTTAGCTTGTTAACTGCTAAAAAAATGTTTAATTATGCCTTTTAATTGTGCCTTGATTTAGTCCTTATCAGTTAACTTCACAATTAGCAGTTTTGTAAGGAAACTACTGTTGTTGTTTTTTTAAATACAAATACATTTTCAGTAATGTTAATAGAAATGTTGTATGGTCAAGTGTCAAGTAAGGGTTAATGCCCGACGAGGTGTCCATTGTCGGGTTTTAATGGACGACGGCGAGGTGTGAACCGGCATATAAAGGCAATAAAGACATTATACTTTTGTAATGTCTATTCAATGCTTTGCTCATCTAACACAATAATGACTTTTGGGGGTAATTTTCCAGCACAAAATGATTTATTCCTGATTAATTGGATTACTTAATCAGCATATCATGGAGTTTATCATTGTCATCACCCAAACAGTAACCAGTTTTGATACCTAATAAAGTTACCCTTGCAAATTCTATTAATTTGCAAGGGTATTAAAGTCTATTAAAATGTACATTTATGAAATGCACATAATTACATTAATGCTTGCTACCTAAAATGATTTTTAAAAAATGAATGAATATCCAGAAAGTCTCCCAAACACTCCCAAAGTGCTGCTTTGTAAGTACTTTGGTAACAGTTTTGGAGTTTTGATCAAACTCTAGAAATGCCCTGCTCCAAATCCTATAGTAAATACCTTTTTTGACAAAACTGTGTTAAACGTGGTCTATTTTTGTTCAAGAGCGAGCAACTTCTGAGAACACCACCGTTCAATGCTAAAATGAGCAACAATTCCATTCAGTCAGAGTGTTTTAATCAGTACAGATGACAGTTGAGTTAAAGCAATGCATCTGTGTGGAGCAAACATTCATTCATGTCATTTCATGGATCAAAAACGCCACGCAGAAGGGCTCCATTTATCAGCATTAACTCGCATCGAGTGGCTTTGACGTGACAGATCTCACTTGATGGGTCCTCCTCTCACTTGTAATTCAACACGGCGACTTACGCCTGGACTGCAACTGAGCTTTTAAAAAATAAATAAATTCTAGTAAGAAGCTCTGAGGATCTGGCCCTCAGACAGGATGTGACTAGCTTACAGCTCCAGTTTTTAGACCTCGAGATTTCTCTGAGGATTGACAAAATGCTCCCCACCATGCATCCGGGGGTGGCAGGGGAGGAAGGGACGGGCTCAGACAGGGACACGCGGACGCTCTGTCTATGTGTCATCCCTTGTTTCACCGGGTGAGATGGAGAGAGAGCTTCGAAGGACGGTGGTGACACATGGGCGAGCTGCTTTATTAAAATTCTGCCCACGGTGTTGCCCCTGACACTGACTCAGAGCCACAGTCTACCCCCTCCACCTGCTCCCACAGAGGTCGATCTGCTAATGACGTGGCCACCGGCCTCAAATGTCACTGGATTTCAGCCGATAAAAAGACAAGGTGAGTTTTGTGCCTTCTCAGTTGGTAAATAGATAACGGACGGACGGATGGATGGATGGATGGATGGATGGAGAGTCTGATGGCTGGATGGATAAAGAGTCAGATGGACAGATGAATGGAGTCGAATGGATGGATGAATGGAGAGTGCGATGGATAGACAGATGGATGGATAGAGAGTCTGATGATAGATGAATGGAGAGTCGGATGGACGGATAAATGGAGAGTGGGATGGATGGATGGATGGATGGATGGATGGATGGATGGATGGATGGATGGATGGATGGATAAAGAGTCAGATGGACAGATGAATGGAGAGTGGGATGGATGGATGGATGGATGGATAAAGAGTCAGATGGACAGATGAATGGATGGATGGATGGATGGATGGATGGATGGATAAAGAGTCAGATGGACAGATGGATGGATAGAGAGTCTGATGATAGATGAATGGAGAGTCGGATGGACAGATGAATGGAGAGTGGGATGGATGGATGGATGGATGGATGGATGGATAAAGAGTCAGATGGACAGATGAATGGAGTTGAGTGGATGGATGAAATTGAGAGTGGGATGGATGGACAGAGAGTCTGATGATAGATGAATGGAGAGTCGGATGGACGGATGGATGGATGGAAAGAGAATCTGATGATAGATGAATGAAGAGTCAGATGGACGGATGGATGGAGAGTCGGATGGCCGAAAGGATGGAGTTGGACAGATGGACAGAGAGTCATATCGACGGATGGACAGATGGATAAGAGTTAGATGAACGGATGGACGGAGAGTTGTATAGACGGATGGATGGATGGATAGAGATTCTGATAGACAGATGGATGGAGAGTTGAATGGATGGATAGATGGATGGATGGATGGATGGATGGATGGAGAGTTGAATGGCCGAATGGATGGAGTTGGATAGATGGAGAGTCGGATGGACGGATGGATAAAGAGTTAGATGAACGGATGGACGGAGAGTCGATGGATGGATGGATGGATGGATGGAAAGTTTGATGACTGATGGATAGTCAGATGAGTAGATGGATGATGGATGGATAGAGAATCCGATCACAGATGGAGAGTCAGATGTACGTATGAATGGATTTAGATAGACAGATGGGTGGAGAGTTGGATGTATGTAGAGTCGGATGGATGGAGAGTCGGAAGAATGGACGAATGGATGGATGGATGGATGGATGGGTAGGTAGATATTTGGATGGATGCAAACAAGTCAGAGAAAATTATGGATAGCAGGAGAGATAGATAGGTAGTTGAATAAATAAAAAAACATCAATTCAAAGTTGATACCTACAGTACTTAAAATATATCTGAAAAGGCCATTAAATAAATGAGAGTAAACGTTCCTCTGGATGGACAATTTTCTCATATTGAGTCCAGGCCAAATGAAAATTCTCCATAATGTGCAAGGCATTGTGAACATAACAACAACGAACAGCGTCATTAATGCATCCCGGTGCTCTTAATTCTCATCCGTTAGTTAATAATCCCACGACAAGCCTCGGCAGAATCAGAGAATTAAGTGGCAGGGATTTTTCAAATTTCTTGTTTTAATGAAACGGCGCTTCTCGAATAAGTCTGGCACTCTATTGACGGCAACCAAAAGCCTGCATTTGTATTCCCACACACAGATCAGGTCCTCTCATGAATCAATTTCGAACAGAGAATACGCTGTGAAATTAAATAGCCTTTAGCGAGATGCTACACCCCTGAAATTATTCAAACAGACAGTTGAGAATTGTTATGGTTATGGAAAAGTGGGGGTGGCACTATTAGATATCCAATCTTATAACCAACTGTGCGGAAAGCTGGAAACACTCTTCATTAAAAGACTATTGTGGGAAGATTGTTTGCAAAGCACTGACCTCTGCGTCTCGAGGAATCAAAGGACTTTTGTCCGGTTTCAAACCCCAATTTCCTGCATGCGGTCGTGCGTTTTGATTTGCAATGTCTGCTGTATCTTATTTCAGTTCTTGTTCTTGCTTTAGACACACAGAACACATAAAAGAGTCTCTTCAAACCTTTCATATACATCTCCTCGACCTCGATGCTCAAGATATGTCTGCCGGCTACACGTTCTGCTTCACCGTGGTTTCATGAGAAAGATGGTCTATTATATTCAGTATCATCAGAAAGGCACCACAGCATTTTTTTCCTCCAAAAAAAAAAAAATATTCCAATATCTCTGTATGCTGTAATACAGACAATATGACTGGCTTTTATAGGAGTGTGATTGTATGGCCTTTTTCAGCAGATGATATTTGAATTGCTCCACAAGGACGGGCTCATGACACTGGTCTGCCATCTAGTGGAGGAGTCTGACATCAGCTCACACTGAGCTCAACATCACATCTCTGCCACTTCACCTGCAGTAAAGAGACCAAATCCAGCTCTGGAGAACCACTGCCCTGTAGAGTTGAGCTCCAACCCTAATCAAAGCCGCCTGAACAAGCTAGTCCAGGTCTTCAGAGCTAAGGGTGCGTTTGATCAGGATCCAGGGCCAGATTTAAGGAACCATGTTTTATACTAGAGAGAGCTGACATCTCAATGGTCCCTCAAAAGTATTTCTGTAGTTTTTAAGAAATACTTTGAAGACATTTCTATAGCACTGCTGCATGAGAAAAAAATCCATCCCCCCGTCCATCTAAACTTATCCATCGATTTATCCGATTGTCGATTTATCTCTATCCATCCGACTATTTATCGATCATTGTTTCATCTAAATATTTTTCTACCCATCCATCTCACTATCTATCTATCCATCCAACAGCTATCTTTTTTATCTACCCAACCACCGAACTATCAATTTATCTATCCTTCTACCCAACTATCTATTTTCTATCCATCGATTCATCCACCCATCCAAGCACTCGATTACCCATTTATCCTATCATCCTTCCACTCGACTATCTATGCATCTCACTATCTCTCTATCATCCATCCTTCCACCCGACTATCCCTTTATCCATGGATGGATAAAGAAAAACAACGGATGGCTGGATGTTAGTGTAGACTAGAGGAAATACATACTATCTCTATAGAGGTGGGGTTGATGGGATGAGATAGAGAGATAGTGAGATCGATGGATAGTTAAGTGGAAGTTGGGTGGGTGGGTGGACAGATGGATAAAGTGATAGATAAAGGGATAGATAAAGTCTCAGATGTATCATCCTTCAATCCATCTTACAATCTATCTATCTCAATATCTATCTCAATATCTATCTATCTATCTATCTATCTATCTATCTATCTATCTATCTATCTATCTATCTATCTATCTATCTATCTATCCATCCATCCATCCATCCATCCATCCATCCATCCATCCATCCATCCATCCATCCATCCATCCATCCATCCATCCATCCATCCATCCATCCATCCATCCATCCATCTATCTATCTATCTATCTATCTATCTATCTATATATCTATCTATCTATCTATCTATCTATCTATCTATCTATCTATCTATCTATCTATCTATCTATCTATCTATCTCACAATCTATCCATCCACCCATCCATCTATCTATCTATCTATCTATCTATCTATCTATCTATCTATCTATCTATCTATCTATCTATCTATCTATCTATCTATCTATCTATCTATCTATCTATCTATCTATCTATCTATCTATCTATCTATCTATCTATTTATCTATCTATCTATCTATCTATCTATCTATCTATCTATCTATCTATCTATCTATTTATCTATCTATCTATCAATCCATCCATCCATCCATCCATCCATCCATCCATCCATCCATCCATCTATCTATCTATCTATCTATCATCCATTCACCTGACTATCCATTTATCCATCCATCCATCTCTCAATCCATCCATCTTACTTATTTTCCATCGATATGTTTACCCATTCATCCTTCCATCCATCCATCCATCCATCCATCCAATCCCCCGACTAATTAACACCACTGTAAATTTTAAAATGATAAATGATGATAAATCCTGTACCTCTGTGGCCTCTTCATAAATTATATTTAATAGCTGATTTTGATAATTAAACAGGATTGGTTTAAATCTCTAGAGTACGTGTTAGTCTAGACTAGGGCACGTTTTACCTGTTCTCTGTCTTTGAAAACGTTGAAGGTCTTTTGTAAGTCGTCTTTTGTTTGTTCCAGCTTGTTTTTTTCTCTCTGTCCTCTTCTACCCGTTTCTCCTCCGTATCAGCCTCTGATTTTCCGAAACCCTTCGCCACCCTTCCCTCTCTCTCTCTCTCTTCTGATATCCATCTACCACTCTCAACCTCTGCCTCATTTCTATCATTTGTTCATCGGTCCTCTCTTTTTCGCTCTCTGAGGTCAGACATCTTGCTCGCAGGCTGGAAGCGAGAGCTGTTGATTGGGTTTAAGATGTGGAGCAGAGCGGGTTCAGGAGAGAGATGAGACAGAGAGAGAAAGCCAGAGAACTCAAAGCCTGCCGATGCATGAAGGGGGTTGAGACGCGTTTAGAGGACAGATAAAGAGAAATAAAGCACTACTCCCAGAGGAACATGTTATTGCTCAGTTGTTGCATTTCACAGCAAATGAGACCTAAAGGCTTTTATGCTAAAACAGCAGAGCAGAAATGACACTTAACATTTAAGCCTCAACTTTCGCAGATATTTTTTGCTCGATGAGAAATCTTTGAGTTTGCGTTGAGAAATCTGAAACCAGACAAGGGACTTTTTTCTCTGAAGCAGGACAAACATCTCCATTAACTCTCCACTTAATCTCATTGCAAGGAGAAACACTTTAAAAAAGAATAAAACAACGAAATTATGCATTTCCAGCAGGAAAAACAAGACCGAAAACAAGGCTTGAGGAAACGAGAAGTGATCTAGGACATTAAAAGTCTTTGCAGAGGAACCGCTCGCATTGGAAGCTTTCAAGAGACGCATGCATAAAACATTACAAATTTATTGCACAAGTGCTTTTAGTGCTCCAAGGCATTAAAGAACACATGTATTACAACGGGAGGTGTAAATACGTTACATGAAACGAAAAGAAAGCGTATAAAGTGACAGGCGGAATGATGGAATGGGAAGATGAAGACAAACTAGCTGTAATGCAGTTTATTCCCAGTGAGCAATATCTACTCAGAGTTGTTTTTAGTTGGGCGTACATCATTCACTCAGCGTAACCCCACACTCTTACGCAACAGATTCGATTTTAGGTTGTTAACGGAGCCCCGTCGGCCCTCCCCGCTCCGCATCTGTCCTGTTCTGATGAGAATCAGAACGCAAGCCGGAAAAAAAGAAAAAAACTTTTTACAGAAGGAAATAAACGTCTCGGCATCTCCCGAGGCCCTTGCTTGGTTTTCCCACAGATAAAAGCCGGGGAAAAAACTGCAAACAAATGTTCCACTGAAAACAGCCATAATTATCTCGGTGTAAAGGCAATTCGCACAGTGTTTGGGAGGTGTCTACGTGGACTATTTTGAGCTTCTATCAGCTTAATGAGAGGACTGCTGCCAACACAGACAAACTAATGCTAAACACACGGAATCGAAACCCTAAAGATAACTCTGCCAAAGACACACGTGTTAAAAATAAGTGTCAGGTGAGCAAAGATTTATAAAAATGTGTCACTTTTGCAGGTTACCAAATGTGCATGCTAGTTATGTATTGCCATTTATGTGAAATATGTCACCCTGGCCTACAAATAAGTGGAGTGACACCAAATTTAAAAGTTTACAAAATAGGTTTGCTTCGGACACTGTGGACTCAAATTAGAGTAAAGTGAGTTATTTAGATTGACGTAAATAAAATTAAAGCTGTGCAATGCAAAAAAAAACAAAGCTATTCTTTACAAGTGTTCACGTCTTGTTTTCCAGGTAGGCAAAAAAATATTTAAAAAAATTCTTAAAGGGATAGTTCACCCAAAAATGTTCAAAACATAAGACTTTCGTTCATCTTCAGAACACAAATGAAGATCTTTTGAATGAAATCTGAGAGCTTTCTGTCCCTCCATAGAGTGCCGAAGTTATCACGTCACTTTGTAGGCCGAAACGCGGAAGTGAGTTAGCATTCTATGGGATTTTTGAATGGGTTTTTGTTAAATCGCCTGAAATAAGGTCTGTGGTGAACAAAGCCTCTAAATATTTTCACGTTTTGATCCATGACATTTAAACACACCAGTTATAATCTGCTTTAAACTTTATTGTGTCTGCTTGTGTTTTTTTTAACTGTATATAGGCTTTAAAATGTATACATTTTGGATTAACTTGTAAAGATTATCTTGATAGACAAAACGTGTAAGGGTCACAACTCTTTGTTAAACACAGATCTTATTTTTTGCGATTGTCCAAAAGTCTAATAGCTTTTCGATCGAGGGAACCCATGCGGCGCTAGCTTCTGCGTTTTGGCCTACAGAGTGACATCATCACTTCAGCACTATATTGACAGCTATGCAACTACCACTTTCTTTCACATTTCAAAAAGTTAATAGAGATTGTAAAACAAATCCATATAAATTCAGCGTTTTAGTCCAAAATTTTCTGAAGAGACGAGAAGGCCAGAGTTAGTAATTGGCAGTTCTAAATGGATTAGCTTCCAGGAGTCGGAAGTCCGGGATGCACTCTATCTGGAAAGTCGTGTTTACAAGGTAGTGGCTTTATAACAACCACTTATTAAAGGGATAGTTCACTTTGAAATCATTTTTTGGTATGTTTTAGCTTACCTCAAGGGCATCCAAGATGTAGGTGTCTTTGTTTCCAAAGTATTTTCAATTTTGATATTTTTAGGTCAAACCGTTCTTGTCTGTCAGTCATATAATGGAGGTCTATGGTCACCACCTTGAAGAGCATGCACAGAGAAGTCCAAATTAAACATGATTTAATGACTCGTAAATGTAAGTACACATTGATGGCCTAAGACACGAAATGAGTGGTTTGTGTGAGAAAACGAACAGTATTTATATTGTTTTTACCTCAGTGGTAACGATTTATATCGTTTTTAACCACAGCCACAAAGCGCCCGCGCCCTCAAATTACTTGAACATGGCTGTGGTTACAAGAGGTAAAATCTATACAAAAAATGTTCGTTTTCTCACACAAACCGCTCGTTTCGTGTCTTAATCATGTTTAATTTGGACTTCTCTGTGCATGCTCTTTGAGGTGGTGACCATAGACCTCTATTATATGACTGACAGACACGAACGGTTTGACCTAAAAATATCAAAATTGAAACTACTGGGGAAACAAAGACACCTACATCTTGGATGCCCTAGACGTAAGCTAAAACATATCAAAAATTAATTTCAAAGTGAACTATCCCTTTAAAGAGAAAGGACTGATTAGCCTACATTTTTCAAGTTAGTAGCAGCAAATTTTATATAATACATACATTGAGCCGCAACCATATTGTTTGATCTCTTTAAATGTCAATCAGATTGTCACTTTATGTCAAAGTGGGTGGTTCTTGCCCAGAAGAAGCTCAGATTTTCGTCTGATATAGTAAGTGTGGTTGCGTGAGACTGACTTATTCAATCTCCCACAACCTCGCTTTCATAGTCATCCAATTAAATGCAGTGTCTTCTGACTAAAGTCTTGCTTGTATAATCTAACGACATGAATCAGAGCTATTAGAAATGCTAGTTTACAGTTGTTACTCATCATGCGTTTGACATATGAGAAAAGGCAAATATGGATGGAATCCTTGCCAGTTTAACGCAATACTGTGCCAGTTTCTATTGTCTCAAGACGAGCCTCGTCTTTAAATGAGGATAGTCGTCTTCACAGGGACGCCTTTGCCTTTCATCTCTTTTGTTCTTTGACTTAAAAAATATATCAATTTGAAGTGTGGACCTTGCATAATTCAAAGGCCAGCTAATGCTTTTGTTAAAAGAGAGGCTAGTGCCTTTCATCCCTCAGTGTCTCAGAGCTGCCGTTGTGAAACCTGGAGCCGGCGCTGCTGAGCCGCAACCACACAGCACACACAGAGCTGAGACACACAGTCCTGCTCTCACTTGTGCAATAAGGCGGATGAGACACACTTTTGGGAGAAGAAAGCAAGTGAAAGCGAGAGCAATAGTTGTGTTGCATTTAAGTGGTGTTGGCAATGTGATCCAAAGTGGAGACTTTCATTTATAACATTTTTAAACGGATTTGTTTACAAAGATGATGATAAGGGTACGTCAAGAAATAATGCTGGAATACATTATAAAAAATGTGATTGATTATAGTAGCTTACATTGTTTACACCCCAACAACTTACAAAACCACAGTAAAAAAATGCAGGTTTTCTATTATAATAAAAATTAATGTGCAAAAATGAATTGCGATTAATCGCATCCAAAATAAAAGTCTGTGTTTACATGATATATTTGTGTGTGCTGTATATAATTATTTTGTATATATAAATACCTATGCATGCATGTATATATTTAAGAATTATTTGCGCTTAAATTCTGTATATATATATATATATATATATATAAATATTTTATATATGAATAACACATTTTCTTAAATATATACATGCATGTGTGTGTATTTATAAATACAAAATAATTATATACAGCACACACAAATATATTATGTAAACACAGACTTTTATTTTGAATGCGATTAATCGCAATTAATTTTTTCACAGCCCTAATTTAAATCAATACATATAAAATGTAATTAAATTATATGAATGAATAATTGTTTAAAAATGTGACTGCGTTTGATCTGCAAAAGATTGCATTGGTTTACCAGTTTATGATATTGCTGTCATGTTAAACTTATTCATAGAGTTCATGCGACCTCTCATGTGATGCTAGTAGTTTCAGGCAAGTCTTTGCCCTATAGAAAACTTGAAATGAAGCACAAAAACAATGAACTATATTCAACTATTTATATATTAACATGTCTCTCTCTTTGCCCTTATTTGGGTGAACCATCCCTTTAAGTGTATTTCAAGAATGTTGAGCTAACCAGTCGCTCTTACTGTGAAATCTCTTTTGTTCCGGCCTAAAACAATATATCATCTTCACGCAGTGTAACAGAACGATGACATCAGGGTCTGATAATGGAGCCTTTATTGCCACCAAGGCCATCAGAAAACCTGACTGAACGCAGTGTGCATGCGGCCCGCCGAGCAAGAGCATCACTAATCAAAATTAACCCTCACTGAGATCTCCAATGAGATGAATCTCGAGAACACAGTTTGTTCCTTTGTCTTCGGCTCACCTCACGGTTGGGTTCAGATGGAATTTCCACCTGGAGAATAATCACTCTTATTTTCTGAACTTATGGAGTGATTATATTTCTTGTACCATAGAGCGCAGACAATTCACCCATTCCCTCTAATCAAAGAATAAATAACCTAGCTTATTGTTTTCAGTGGATGTTTACAGCTATCTTCAGCTCTTCTCTGATACAGTAAATGTCAGTAGTATTAAAGTCAGTTAAAGGAATAGTTATTTTAAGTCAACAAGACATGTGTGGCCCATTTCTGAGTGAAAGTCTAAATTGCTATTTGGGTGAGAAAGTTATTGTGAAGAAAATGTTTTTCGTTAGAATAGAGTGAACTGATGAATCACGCACAATAACATGTTTTCAGACAAGTCAATTTCTATGTCAGTTTTCATGTTGGCTTTAAATGAAACTGAAAATCTTGACTTGCTCAAACTCACAATCAAGTAGCTTCAGGCCAGTTAATGTTGAAATATAACAGTTATTACTTTATTACGTGTGATCTGCCGCCGAAGCCAGCAAATGTATGCGAACGCAATTTAAAAAACAAAGACAAGCATATGAAAAAAGAGAGCAGAGTTTTTAAACATTTATGATACGAGCCCTCGTGATTTGCTTGTATACAGAGCTGTCACATCACACATCACATCACTGTGAGACACCCCCCTCCAACCTCTCTGGGAAACGCGTATCTGTGTTACAAATGTCCGGGGCACAACGTTTAACCATATTTTGGATAAAACTACGACGGTAATAGCCTGCCGAGACCAAAAATATGAGACGCCTGTGTTGAAAGTCAATGGAGCGATGTAAAAAAAAGTGTCGGAGTCTGTGTGGGAGCTCGTTCTTGGCTGCGCTGTGATTGGTCAATCTACATTCTAGGGCGTGGCTTAGCCAAAGGTGAATTGTGACAAATGTTGATCTAAAGTGACGTGCAAGTCGCATGAATTCTGATTTTCCTGTTCAGACTGCGGACCTAGCGTGCCGCACAAGCCCTCAAAATGAAGCCAAAACGTCTCGATCGCCCCCCAGTGGCCAGTCCGAGTATAGGTCATAAACCTCCCCGTGTTATTTAACGGGACGTAAGACCAACTAAACAATTAAATAACACTCGACATATCCTTTTTCCAAAGATAGTTTCTGTCATTTACTGTAGTTTCGATCACGTTGATGTAATTTCAAGAGTTTTTTTTTTAAATAAGTTCGTTTTTAGTTAGTTATTTGATGCTATAAAAACAATGCTGTGACATCACACTGTAAAAAATGATCGTGATTTTAACAGTAAAAGACTGTAAAAATGCTACAGTGAAAATTTCATGTCAATTTCATGTTAAATTTACAGTTTTTAAAGTGAAAATGACCAACTCATCGTATAATTTACAGTGAAAAAACGTAAATTGACATTCCCACAATTCCCTGCGTGACACTCCACACTTGATGTATTTTTGTTGAAATAACTTGTTTCTTCATAGTTTGCTTGGTCTTTTTCTAATCAGTTAGGTACATTAGGGTTTTATGTGACATTTAATGTTGTTAAATTAATGTTTATTGCCTTTTTAAAATTTCATGTTACCTTGATGGTGTTTAATGTTTGAGTGAATGACACTGTGCCGCTTCTATATGTTAATATTAAGTTTCTTATGAAAGAGCTATATGTGATGAGTTTCAATACATCATGTGACTCTTATTACTGCTGTGATTGATGGATGTCAGTATATTACAATGGTATAAAACAGATATTAACACTTCAAATGGTCGATAATTCAACAGTATATCACATAATTAAACACGGTTTATTTCAGTAAATGTTAAGTTAAGCCTGTAAAACCTTATTACCGTAAATTCTTGCAACCGTATTTTATATGGTAAATTTCTGGCAACCCCAGCTGCCGGTATTTTACCGTAAATTGAACACATTTTTCTTTACAGTGCATGATTGACAGCTGTGATTGACAGGTTCTAGTCACTGAAGCATCAACAGACTTTTTTTTCATGTTATCTATGTGGTTAGTAGTTGTATTTACCTTATTTTAATGAAATATTGCAATAATCAGACACCATTGGAGAGGAACGGCGTAGACAGACGACACTTACGAACAGTGTGGGGCGTGTGTCCACCTAGGAATGATAAATGCATCAGTATATAAAGTCATTTGCGCCAGCTGCAAGATGTTTTTTTTTATTAATCGAGCAGCAGAAAAATATTCATTATATTAGTCGTCCAATTAGTCGACTAATCGATAAAATAATCACCCAACTAATCGTTTAGTTAATAATCGTTTACCCCAGCCCCACCAACGAGACCAGCAGCTTTACATTCATCTTGCTCGTCTTATTTCTTCCCGGCAGTGTAGTTGCAACTTTGCGTACATCTTCTTCGCCATTACGTACATGTGCTCGGCAAGACCGTTTTGTGTTTGAGCTTTCACACGTGGCATTGTTCACGTCAGTGTGCACACTCATATTGGTGCCCTTTGTTTATTCACAAGGCATTAAACGTTGCGCACTAAATTCGCCCTGGTGTGAACAGGCCTTTAGTGTGCACAAACCAAGGTGTTTAACATAAGCACAGCGAGCACTAAAATTAATTCTGAAGAAGAGCAGCAGGCGTCCCTTCTACACAATGCACACACCATCACAAAGAAGAAACACACAGCTGAATCGATCAAAAGCCACTGAAACAAGTTCTCTCACAGGAGAAAAGCTTGATGAAGAGTCTTGTTATCTAGTCAATGTGCTGACTCCATGCTTTCCCAGCACAGAACTCCATCAGACGTGTCCTCTCTCCCAGGGCGTCTCCTCTCGCCGCATAAATCAAAGCAGCACTTTAAAAAAAAGCTGCAGATTGTTCTTGTGCAAACATCGACAGGTCCTGCAGCTTTGCCACCGCATCACGCTCCTGTTTGTTCATTAAATATTAACCTCGGCCGTTTGGTGCCCGGTCCCCCCTGAAATAGATTTTCATTTTCCGGAGCGTTCGTTTGTCCCAGCTCGGATCTGAGTCCACTGTGAAGGGCATCGCTGATCTAATCAGATCTCAGCATGTTGCCTGTGTGGAGAAAACTCTGTCCCGCTGCTGCTCAATCTCTTTCTCTTTCGTTCCCGACAAGGTCACTCAGTCGATTCCGTCTCTTTGGCCGCGTTTACACTGCAGGTCTTGCGATTTGTTGACTGATGACCAGCTTACAGCGTCTTTTAAAAGTGACCCATATCCCATATCTGCATTTACACAATACGGTCTCTGTAAAAGCTATGGTACTGACCCAGAAAGGCTTAGGCCAAACTGCGCGATTTGAAATGACGATACAAGCTTTTGCATTCCGCACCATCTGTAAAGGTCAGAAAAACATTGATCTCTTAAGGCGGAGAGAAAAGAAAAGAAGAGGAGAGCCTTTGTTGCATTGAAAAGAGTCATGTGATCGCGGTCGGTGTCCACCTGAGGCTATGTCTACATTAATCCAGACACATTTGAAAGCGGCGTTTTCGTTTAAAAACACTCTCCGTCCACACTAGCGTTTGTAGCGTAAGTTCCAGTGTAGATGAGAAACTTTTGGAAAGGCCTGCGTTGACGTCATTCACCACCAGTGTTGGGTGTAACTAATTACTAAGTAATTAGTTACTGTAATTTAATTACTTTTCCCTTGAAAATGTAAAGTAAGGGATTACTCTTCATTTATCTGTAATTTAATTACACTTACTTCTGATGTAATTGAGGTAAATACTGTGTATGGATCAATCCGATCTCACAGCGATTTGTATGCATTTTATGAGGTGTCTAAATCATACGACCGCACTCGTACAAATTCGTATGAATTACTGTAAAATATGTATGAAAAAAGTGTGAAATGTCATGAGATCAGACATAAAACAATAGTGGGTTTAACATCAAAATGTTTTCTCTGATGCTAAAAAGTATGTTTTTATAATGTCACCTTCTCCACCTTGATCAGTTTAAGGATAATTCATGCAATTTTATAGTATTTATTTGAAAGAATTAAAACAGATTCATGTCTATCCTTGTATTATTCAGCTGTTTGAGACTGATATGGGATTTTAAAAGTAATTAAATACTTTTTAGAGAGAGTAATTAGTACAGTAATCTAATTACACTGTTGAAGAGGTAATTAGTAACTAGTAATTACTTACTTTTTTAGAGTAACTTACCCAACACTGTTCACCACCGTCGCTTTTTCAATGATGTACGAGTCTTTTAACCCTTAAATGCATGAATGTCCCGCCAATGATTATTACTGTACACATTCAGGTCCTCAGCGAGCCGGATCTAAATCTAACACGGATGGCTCTCTAACCATATAAAGTTCTCTTGATATTTGCAACAATTGCAAAAGGATTAAAAAATATATTTTGTTATCGTTTTATCGATCGTTTTGATTGATAAGACCCGTATTCATCGTTTGAAATCGTTTAAAGCCCATTGATCACTTTGCACTGAAACTGTCTTTTGGATCTTGAACCGTTTGGTTCCCAATGAAGTCCATTATATGGAGAAAAATCCTGGAATGTTTTCATCAAAAACCTTAATTTCTTTTCGACTAAAGAAAGAATGACATGGATATTTGGATGACATGGGGGTGAGTAGTTTTTTTTAAAAGTGAACTACTCATTTAAAGCGGAGAAAAAAAGGAGAGCCCTTGCTGAAGCTTAGGCATCGAAAAACGTCACTCTCAAATGTCGCTTTTTCAATGTGACTCGCATTGACGGGAATTTCCGATCTGTCCGCTTCCAACGTGGAATGGAATGAGGCCTGAGTCTGGTCTGAGAATATCAGAATCCACGTGTTTTTTCCTGCTTATATGTTTGTGGGTCATATCTGATGTGCGCCACATGGGAGGTAAAAAAAAATGGAATTAGGTCACTTGAACCATGTAAAGTAAATGCAGCCTTTGTCAGCAGAGTTTTCTAGGTTGGTCGACTGAGTGACTCAGGACATTATAACACACCTCAAAATAATCATGTCAGCAAGTAAAGTAGCAAAGTAGATTTGCACATATTTACATACAGTATCAGTTCAGTTAAAAACCAATCCTGTCACTGATTGCGGATAAATTGCATATTCTCAAAGCTATCATCTTTAAAAATCAATATTTTGGTTCACTGACAGCTTCTCCACCAGATCCAGATCCATCAGATGACACTGACGCTAATATTTAATTGCATTTAATATATAAATGCAGAATTTACCTTGCCTTGCCATTTGATATTTTTGTATTCTTTTGTTTTATGCCTACGGTAATTGTGACTTTTTACATACTATCACTATTACATACCTCGAGTCACAAGCAACCCTATACACTTTTTACAAAAAATTTGTTAGAAAACATTATTTTATAGAAGTTTTCTTGTAATATTGTTGATAATGAAAATATTGAGAAATACTAATGTCTGACTTTTAAAAAAATAAATGACAAGGAGCTTAAATTGTAATAACATTGCAAAATATTATTGTTTTTACTGATTTTTGATAAAATAAATGCATCCTTGGATGAGACTTTTCTCAAAAACATAAAAAAAAATCTTCCTTTCAAACTTTTGATCAGTAGTGTAAACAAAGACTGAAATAATTATTTATTGAAATAATATATCCAGCAAAGTTAATTTCAATATTCACAAAAATGTTTTCCCAGAAGTGACTTGGTTAACAAGGAGTTAAATTTTAATACAGAAATGTACCCAAGAAAGTATAAAAATACCGAAATGCAGAAATATTGCATTTAGCAAGTCCAGCAGTATGCCATTCGGATCAAGATCTTTTGAACAAAATGGAAATGTATTCCCATATTGTGTACATTCAGCAAAACTTATAATGAATGTAACAGATTCAATAAAACAAAGGGTAGATAAATTAGGTTGTCATGGTTTTAAACATGCGTATCACACTATAATACAGATATGGTTTCTTCCTTTTCCCATCGTCAGCAGCATCTATGAAATCAAAGGGCTGATTTATGTTGGTATTTCAGACCAATTCATCTAATAAGCATCATTAGAATCAGCCGAACACAACCTTCATGACCAACTAATGGTCACTGGTCCATTTTGAATGTCAAAAGAGCCTTTCAGTTTGAAACTTTTACAGAAACAGCTCACCATCAGGTCCTCACTGCTGCCTTTACAACCACAAACAAAGATCTTACATTTGAAATCAAGAAGGAAAAGCTACACTGAACTTATTCATACCGCTCACCGGAACAACAAAGTTATGAGGCAAACACAAGCTTTGATCATGTTGTTTGATGCGTGTCGGGAGTTTCCATCACAGAGGAGCATGAGATACTATCATCCTCTCAGTCCTGACAGCACAGAGGCGTTTGACGGCTTCAACAGGGCCAGATATCTTAACGCCTCACTAACTTCACCTACCTCAAGCTGTTATTGTCATCAAAGCTGATAAACGATCAGAGTTATGAAAGCTGTCAGTGTGTGTAAACAATCCCAGTTTCAAATATCATACATCCAAAATGATAATTAAAAAAAAGCAGTACTTTTTTTTTTAAAGGTCGAATGTATAGTTTAGTAGTTATAAATATAAATATATATTAAATAACTAAAGTGTATGGATGCACTTACAGAAACTTACTGCGACAGTACCAGTGATTTCTGCTTGCTAATATAATATAATATAATATAATATAATATAATATAATATAATATAATATAATATAATATAATATAATATAATATAATATAATATAATATAATATAATATGTAAAACACCCACTCTAAAAAATGCTGGGTTATTTCAACCCAAATTTGGGTCAAAAATGGACAAACCCAAATGTTGGGTTAAAAATGTAATTAAAAAATGTACAGTTGAAAAGTGAAAGTTGAAGTCAATTTTAAATTACATTTTTTAACATTTAGGTTTGTACTTATTTTACCCAATTTTGGGTTAAAACAACCCAGCGTTGTTTAGAGTGGAATTTATAATATTCCGAAATTGCATCTAAAAATATATTATTTAAAAATAACAATTGTCTTTAGTACAAAAAAAGGCATTTAATGATTCTGTAAATGATGATCCAAATTAGTTTACGAATATAAAATATAGTACACTCGAAAAATTGCTGGGTTGTTTTAACCTAACTTTGGGTCAAATATGGACAAACCCAGCCATTGGGTTAAATATTTTAATTACAATTTTAACAACGTTCGGGTTTGTCCATATTTGACCCAAAGTTGGGTTAAAACAACCCAGCATTTTTAGAGAGTTAGTTTAATGTGACCTTAAATGTATCTAGAAAAGTTATCAATTGAGCATCCGTCGATCTGCTGCTGGGTAACATAGGGCCAAGTCTTTATTCATGTAGCAGAAGCTTTTATCCAAAGTGACTTGCAAATCAGGATAATACAAGCGGAACTGATTAATCCAAGAAAGAAAACAATATCAGAAGTGCTACCAGACCAAACTTCACAAGACAACAGTATATTTCTGCAGCAGAACTGGAAGTGCATTAAAACAGACAGTAGGCTAGAGAAGAGATTTGAGTGCAATTAAACAAAATGTCATAATTAAGGTCTGCATTATTTACGCTTCACTTCCCATCAGCGTTGAGGGCTTATTTTGCGATAATGACCATCTAACTGTACATGATCTCTCACTGAGAACTTTTTAGAAAGCCAGTTTCATTAAAAATAATTGTGTTCAGTACTATACTGAAAGTGCAGAAAAGCATTGTAGGTCTTCTGTTAACACCTCTATCAATTATTGACTCATTCTAATATCAAAAATAAATGCTGCTGACACGGTTTTAATGAAGAAAACATGTGAAAGGTGCACAACCATTTCTGCTGTACCTCTGAACCTCACTTCAGTAAAATTACTTTGACCAATTCAGGTGTGAAAAGCTCATTTGAATGCCTAATTTTTGCTGAGTATTCGTTCTGGGTCACTGCCTCTGAAGTCTCCTGCTAAATGTGCCATGTATACAGCAGGTAAATACACACATGGATACGCAAACACCAGCAAACCTCGTGTTTGAAACTAGCTGAAAGTTGTTTGAACGTCTGAACTGCTCGCCTGATGAAAAAGAGCTTTTATTGTGTTACCGCTGTGAGACGCACAAGATCTGACAGGGCTTTTGTTCAACATCCCTTGGAGTTACACAAAACTGCTTTTAAAGGAACAGAACTAGAATTGAAGAAATAGTTCAGACAAACATCGTTTACTCATCCTCATGTGGTTCAAAACCTGTGATTTACTTTCATGGAACATAAAAAGAGATGTTTTGCAGTTCAACTAAAGCATGTGTCCGTTGAGCTCCAAAACCATCAGAAAAGCACTTTTTTCTTTCTTTCTTTTTTTTGCATTATAAATATTAGATGCAAAAAGTTCAACTTTAAAAAATTAATAAACAAAAAGTAGACACGTTAAACTGAAATAAGTTGAAGAACTAAAACGAACACTGAAATACAAATAATATATAGGAATATTACAAAAACTAATACAAATGGCAAAAGTACCTAAGAAAGTACTCAAAATTAAAGACACAATATGTAAGTTTTTTTCTCCACAAGAGGGCGCAGTTTCCAACAATACCAAAGGCGTAGGTTGATGACGCAGTGATGAGCTGAATGATGGGACTTGCTGTCAAGCTGATGGATCTAATAAATGTTGATGGATGAGAGCAAACATACATGTTTTTTAACAGGTCACGATTGCTAAAGAGACAGATATCACACGCGAGTCCCGCGGATATAAAGGAATAAGGACATTTAATTCTACCTAACGACCCGCAAGTGCTGGATTACTAACACAGGTCAGTTTATTAGACATATTAAACTTGTGAGGTAACGCAGCGCTGCTTCACTTGGTCTAACGTTACACTATCACACTAAACGGCATTTAAATGTGCGTTGAAAGTTATAATGTTATACTACGTGTTAGTTCGTTTGCTATACGAAACTAGCAGTAATCTAGATTAACATTTGAATAACACACTGACCATATTCTAACATTTCATCATGTTGAGCTCATGTTATATAACATTGATTTGTTTCATGTGCATTTGCTCAGCTGTCTAATAAAGCTGTGGTGTCGTGACTCGTGAAGATCTGTCGAGTCCAAGCTAGTCGCGGACGTGGAGCTCTCGGCATCTCAAAAACACCACGCTGATATTGACCCTTATTTTAGTTCTTGTTTGTCCCAAAGTCTGCTTGCCATGGTCTATGTTTGAAAGAAACGCTAAACGTTACGCACTACGCAGTTGTCCATGTCTGTCGCCATGGTTACGTCATGGCTACTGCAGTATGAACGGAAACCGAGGACAGCGCGGATATTGCGTCATCAACAGGCAACATTTTTTTCCCGGACGGCCACTTATTTAAAATTGGAATTTCTCTGAAATAAAAAATATTTGGTGACTTTTGCGATATTGTAAGTACACAACTGCTGGAAATATATCACACTGTAAAAGTGTATTTGGGGTATTTTATTACAAACTTCTTACATATTGTACCTTTAAAATGAAAACTATAAATGCTATAATAGTACTAAAATAACACTAGCATGAAACATCCTGAAATGCCGTATATGAGATTCGAGAGCTAGCGAGGAGGGATATATATTGATTTTCATTCTGCTCCTCACACAAACCTATCGCATGGCTTAAAAAAACAAGCCAAATCGAGTATTTTATGATCTCTTTATGGTCCTTTTTTGTCATTTTTGGAGCTTGACAGTCAATAACCTCCACTTTCATTGTATGGAAAAGAGCAGCTTGGACATTCAACAGGTTGTCTCATTTTGTGTTTCACACAAGAAAAAAAAATCATGCAATAAAAAATTGCACTGGTGTTTTTGAACAAAATATCAAACATTTCTTGAAACAAGATACATTTATTTGAGAAGCAATGCAGCAAAAGATATCAATACTTGTTTTCAGATTATACATCTTTAACTGTGTATGAAGAGTTATGAAGTGCCATTTGAAATTTTCATTTTTATCAAGCTTGTATATTTAAGTTCACTTAAATGGCAATGAAGATGACCCATTAATTGTCATTTAAGTGAAATTACTGAAATTAAATACACAAGCTTGATAAAAATGATCATTCTAGAAGAAAATTTCAAATGGCACTTAGAGGCTTTTGCATCTGAACTCTTTGCATTTTATTTCTCAGACTTGATTTTAGTATTAAAAAATAATAATAATAAATAAATCAGACACTGCAGTAAATATACTTATATTCAAAATAAAATATAAGAAAACAAGTGCTAATAGTAAGTCATAATGCAGTGTTGCATCAAGTGAATTATCTAGTGTTTTTTTGAAAATTAAAGAGGAAAAACAAGCCAATAACACTCATTTAAAAACACTTAGTAATGTCCAATTATCTCTTTTAACAGAGTATTTCTCTATTAAACCTAAATCAACAACTGAGCTATAGTGAAAACCTGCACGTTTTTCCCTAATTAGTCTATGCCGATGTGTTTGATATCTTTCTTGGAAGCGCACGCTAATAATAAGATGGTAAACCACAAAGCAGAATAGTTTGACAGCTTAGTACAGCAAAATGTTGTTTAACCTTTCACTAGACAGATCAGCTAATTAACAGCATCCACAAAACACACACACTTTTGGTCCACAGCCATATTGAACAAGCTCCGGTGTGAAAGAATCACAGTCTCCCAGCAGGCGGAGAGGGCTTGTGTGATGAAGCGCTCTGATTGGCCGTTGCTATAACAATAGGGGAGGAGAGACAGCCAAGTGGGGGTGGAGACCCAGCATGATTATAAAATCCTTCAGTGAGGCACATTTGCTTCCTGTATGTTTTTATTTTTTTATTTATTTTCTGTTATGTTTCCTCCTGTCAGAAGGGTCTCTCATGAGCAGAGGTAGGAGGGATCGCAGAGAAGGGACGCGAGATAAACGCCCGTGCCCGTGTCTACTGCATGCACCCATGCATGCGTGCTGCAGACTAAATAAGACACCTCCAGGCTTGGATTATCTGTGTGCCGGTGCGCTGACTGCCTTCAGACCTGGAGGCCGCCCTCCTCCTCCTCCTCTTTCTCCTCCCTTTCACACTGAAGGAAGAGTAGAGTAGAGACGGTATACTGTTTGCCTCCTGCAGACTCCAGCCACTCCTGTGAGTATGCAACCGTGTCTTGTGTTGTTACATGAACTGTCATGACTTTTGAGATGCTTCTGACTGTGTCTGCTGCACTTTGATGCACTGCTGCTGTGGTTGTCGTTTCGATCTAGACTGAAGCCTTCTGATTAAAAGCGTACACCTAGCGCTCGATTAACGCTCTTTCCCTTCAGGCTTCGCTCATCTTGATAAACCCACATGCTGACGCGCAGTGACGCAACGCATGCGGCTTCGGGGTCATGCGTGTTCAAAGCCTACACACACTCGTGATTCACACTCCGGGACTATACAGTAGATTTGCAGAGAAGAGTCCTGAGAACAGTGCAATGTTTACATAACACGCCTGCTTATTGTAACCGATCTGACAGCACTCGAACGCACAAATAGAGTCGGTCAATAACATTAGTGTGAAGCAGGACCAGTGTGATGCCACAATAGGCGGCCGGCGGTGGCTCATTAGTGCAGAAAGGAGCTATTAATAAACTAGTCATGTATCTTGAAGTCAAGCAGCTTTAGTGCTTCCCTATATGCTCACCAAAGGCTGAAAATGAGAGGAAAAAGTTCTTGATGATGGTCCACAGATAAGCGTTTTGGTTTCTGGATCTTCAAAGCGACAGTATGTGATGGTTTTCCACAGAACAAGGGAGTAAAAAGTTGTTTGAGAAACTTTAAAACTTGTCCTGTCAAAGCATGAATTCACAAACAAATGTCACTCTCACAACTCTTCAGATCAGATCTCAAATGTTCATGTGACCACAAAGAGGATCCACGGGCACGTTGTATTTGCTCGAGGGCAAGTGACTTGTTATTTACTTACTTAGTTGCTTTTGAGACTAATTACTTATGAGAAATGTTCAGATGTTTGACATTTGATTGCGTATGTTGGTGTCTTGCCAAATCTGAGCACAGTTTAAGCCTCTATTTCATTTAAGAAACACTTGAGATACTGAAGAGATGTGTAACTTCCTATGGGTGGAAAACTACTGGAAACAATAATAGAAATGGGTATTTTTAAATCAGTTGACTCAGTTTCCTTAAAATTTGCTGTTCCAAGAGTGGACGATTACCTTGGTTTAAGAGAGAGAATATGAGGTCAAACCTGTGATGCGGGGAAGACAACAGCATTATATAAGTTTATGAGTTCCTTTATAGGATGAGAATATGACAGATATTATCACCTCAGTCTAGACAGCCAGCATTTCCTCTCAAGGCTAAATTGTGTATTCAGGAGGAGCAATTGGGGTTTGTTGGTCCTCTAACTCGGTTAATTTCCTTCCTCGACTGTGAAGACTTACTTCGGGAAGGCGATTGAAGATAATTGCGCAAATGGGTCTAGGAGGAGAGCATCAAATGAGAGGTTTTATTGCTCTTTTGAGATAAACTGAGCCACTCATACAGTATAGTCCTGGCTGCGAAGGCTGCAGTGACGCACACAAATGTCCTAAGCAAAACGTATCATATATCATGTGCTTGGATCCGGTGATGTTAATGGCTCTGTGTAAGTATCAGGAAACAACAAAAGCTCCTTCAAGAATTTCCCTGTGGTTTGTATCCAAGCTGGGATACAATTTCAGACCCATGTGATTATAAAAGAAGTGCTTTTTGCCTTTCTTCCCCACCTTTGAAATGGAAATGACACAAAATTCCCTGCCTAGAGACGGAAATAACACATCAGGAGACCGAATGTGCACAAACCCCACCCAGTATTGTGGACGATTCTCGTTAATCAAAAGAGCTGCTGTGCTTTGATGGCGAAAACAAGAAGATGAGAACAAGGTCGACCCAACATGGACACCAGGGTACAGGCCTGGGGCGGCGCGGAGATCTCCGTTCAACCTCTTCACCATCTGCCCTCTCACGATCTCTCGCCTCACTGGCATCAGTGCTCACGGCCCTGTGAACTAATAACCTCTGTTCGCACCGCTAGCCAGCGTTTCTGAGTAATGTTCACACCACCGACAGATTCATCACTCAAAACAAGATGCTGGATTTCGCCGGTGATGAACTGCAGATGTCAATGAACTTGCGTAGAGTTTGCAATAGGAATGATGAACAAATTCTTAAAGCACATTATGAGTAGATTTAACCATATTCTTATGAAATAACCATTATATTGAAGTTCCCTCAGGTTCTGAATAAAATGAAAATTTGGAACTTGAGGGATGCAAATAAAAAGTTAATAACATTCAAGTTCGAAGGAGTAAAACTAATATTATTGAATAATTGTAATGCAGTAGTAGAAAACTTTTTTCTGATAATTTACTCACCCCCATTTCATCCAAGATGTCCACGTCTTTCTTTCTTCAGTCCAAAAGAAATGTTTTTGATGAAAACATTCCAGGATTTTTCAATGGGAACCAAACGGTTCAAGGTCCAAATGAGAGTTTCAGTGCAGCTTCAAAGGGCTTTAAACGACACCAGACGATGAATAAGGGTCTTATCTAGCGAAGCGATCGGTCATTTCAAAAATAAATAAAAAAGTTTAAGTTTTATAAGCACAAATGCTCGCCTTGCTCTGTTCTGTGATGCATGTTCGTGACTCTCCTGTTTGAACTCTTTTTTTTTTTTTTTGAGTCATTTCATTCATTTCGTTCGTTGAATGAACCAAATGACTCGAAAAAAAGGTTCGTTCATTTTGATGAACGAGTTCGAACAGGAGAGTCACGAAACTGTCTTTTGGACCTTGAACCGTTTGGTTCCCATTGAAGTCCATTATATGTAGAAAAATCCAAAACCTTAATTTCTTTTCGACTGAAGAAAGAAAGATGTGGACATCTTGGATGACATGGGGGTGAGTAAATTATCAGCAAATGTTTTTTTTAAGATAACAACTCCTTTAGTACATTTCCATAAAATTGGCAAGTTTTAATGTTGCTCAACAACCATAAGCAAGCAACTAAACTCTGTATGAGATGCATCCTGTTCTATATTTACATTAACTCCACATTTCTTTGTCGCTCTCACATGTAAATAATGTAAAGCAGAATTTCTACAAGTCCGTCTACACATCCTCACAACACCCAACTCGAGTTTGTACAGCACTTAATCAGAAAAGTACTTCAATTCATGTGCAACTGGAATAATGAGTAATTAAGACTCACTAATTGATACATCCTGCTCTGTTGTAGAAATAGTCAGTGTGCAAATAATATGAGAAACACAACTTAAACTGTATTTTGATACACCAAGCCCAGCTAGATAACAATCAGATCATTTTGATTCTATACTTAATATAAACCATAAAAAACTGGTACTGATCCTAACAGCCGTAGATGCATTTTATACATTAACTCCCGCATATCCTTCTGTTTTGACTTCTTTTTTGTAAGATTCAAACCTCTCCCCACGTTGCAAGTCACACTCAGAACAGTCACGGAGAGGAAGAGTGAGAGAAAAAGAGAGATACACTATTGATCTGCACAGACTAATTATGGTGTTTAAAGTCTCTATAGGGCACCGATTGATTTACTAGAAATAACCAACGCATTCTCATCCTTTAACGTCATATAGAACGCTAGTGACAAAACGGCGCTATACTACGCACATGGCACCCGTTATCGTTAATATAACACGTGCTGTGAGGGCTAAGTTTAGGTGTGGGGTAGGGTGTACGTGTCATATTCACGCTAAAGGATTTATAACGTCTTGGGTTCGCGTGTTATATTAACGATAAAGGGAGCCATGTGCGTAGTATAGCGCCGTTTTTGCATATAGCGTTCTATATGACGTTAAAGGATGAGAACGGGCTGAAATAACTGATAGGAGGAGTGCTTATTGATCAAGCGTTGCTTCAGAGCTCTGATGACATCAGTATAAACCTGTGAGTGATTACAGGAGACTAATGGTGTGCTGCTAGAAAAATGATTAAACCCTAATTAATAACCTTCATAGTATATGGCACCAGGTGACAAAGGTTGGCCCACTCTTCTATTTAGAACCAGAAATGGTTCCATCCCCCACTTCAAATGTGGAATTCCAAAATGGTTCTATATAGAACCAATTTTTTTTGGTAAAAGGTTCTATTGGCCAAGTATGGAACCCCACGGTTCTATATAGAACCCAGAGGAACCCATTTTTTAAGAGTGTATAGAACCTTTTAGGGGTTCCAAATACGTAGCGCTGATAGAACCTTTTAAGGTTCTATATAGAACCTTTTCTTCTAAGAGTGTATTTTAGAACTGGCTATATATGCATACACATCAGCTTAGCATGTATGCCAGAGCTGCTTTTGCGGCAGAACAAATTTATTCTCTGTTGCAGGAGTTCTTTCAATAATAGGAATGATCTGAGGGATAGGCTTATTAATGGTATTTCCCAAGTCAAACATTAAAAACCACTCAGAACGCCCATGCAAAGGTCTAGCAATGCTTCAAAAACCATCTTACAACACCCGAGCAACTGCGTAAGTGCAAAAAAAAACCTACAATAACACTCTAATACCTCAGAAACAAACAACAAATGATGCAGAATACCCAAGCAATCAAGTAACACACTAAAAATCACTCAGAATACCCTAGCAACCACACAGCAATGCACAAACCACTCAGAACGGACCGTCACCCGCATAGCAACAAAAAACACTCAGAACAGACTAGCAACCACATAGCAACACCGTATAAAAACCACTTGGCTAATCTATTAGGTTAGCATAGCAAAGCAACACCAACACTTTTAGATAAACTGTTAGTCAAGATTTGGCTTCAGATGCATGTAATGTTAGCCTTTGTAGGTCTGGAATGTGTCATGACTCGTATCATGGTGACTCATAAGCCCTGTAATAATAGACGAACACTAATCATGTTAGTCATGATATATTTCCCCATGTGTTGCATGTGGCTGTTTGTGTTCATTTAACTTCCCTGTTCAAGTCTTTCATTTTGGCATGAACTGTTCTCAGTTCAGTCTTTTCTCTGTGAATATCAGGGTGAAGATGTGCCACCTACAGTGCAAACAGAGCTAGTCACCCAGCGGAGGTAGTTAGCCCGTCAACACTTTCATTTCTATTAATCATATCTCGTTGAGGCTATTTATTGGTCATATCTTCTAGAAATCAGTTCCACAGGACATATCCATTATTCATAATTAGCCAGCCATTTAGCTGTATAGCTCGATTTTCTGTGCTTGAACAGACTCCGTCTAGCACTGACAGCCTCATTGTTTAGTTTTGGTGTCAGGAAAGAAAAATCCCAAATTTATGTCCCCTCATAAGTCCTGATATATAAATATAGCCTATTTTAAGATTGTAGAACTCACATAAAAATATAATACACAGGAATCATGCATCTCTCATTTCAGAAGTCTGAAATCAAAAGTCAACGATCTCAAAATAAACTTCATGAGATTCCAAGACCAAGTTATCGGAGCTAATTTTCACATCCATTTTTGTAATAGCTTTAGCCTTAAAAAGCATGTCTAGGAAATTTGAGGAGAAACACGGATACATAAAACATAACCCAAAACACTATTAAGCCCCCCTGAAATATGAAATGGCAACCAGTGAGCATAAATCAATCAAACATAAGATAAAGTCTCTGCTAGCTTAGCAAAAACACTAGCATTCATGTGCCTCAGACTAGCTGATTCCCTGTCATGTTTACAGTAGCTAACCTGCTGTTTGCAGTAAATAAAGGAAGGAAATGTTGCCCAACATTTCAAGTTAATCCAGTTTTACTCATAAAAGGGCAACATATTGACCTCTATATGTCAAACTCAAGTAAAGTACTGTATTTATGGATCGCTAAAGATTTTGATAATGCCTGCTAGCAATCGTCACAGCGGGAGGGTAGAAACTAAGGAGCGACAAAATGACCATGTAGTCTTGATAAAAATCACAGTTTGTTCTTTCTCACCAGGCTCAGTTTCTTTTCACGTTATTGTGAGGCAGCTGAACGAACACTAGCACGACTATTAAAGATGTTTAGCTGATAGTTGCCAGTTCTGTTTTGTTATGTCTTTTTTAAATAAGAGGAACACTAGAGCCATTGTTTTAGCTTGACGCCAGAACATTTCTTTTTTTTTGTTGTTTGTGCATCTACATAACTAAAGAAAGAGCTTCTTGTAGTGAAACAAGGCATCTCTGGCGTCGGTCATAATGACGCGGACAGTGAAAACAAAGGTCGTTTTTATTGCTTTTTACTGCTGGTAGGCTTTCTAAAAATATATGATCACTCCCTCCCCCAGATTTGTGTGCATTTTGAAGTCAAGTGTTTACTCAAGTAATGAAAAGCGTCCGAGAAAATGAAGGAAAATTATATGACACCAGCACTAACAGCATTACTAATGCATCATTCACAGCTCGCTCCTTTCTGAAAAAGACAGTCTAATGTGGCAGTCAAAGTAACATGCATCTTTATCTATGTCCACACATGCCGTGAAGCCAAAGGCAATGACAAATGGCCCTTCCTGTCATGTCATTTTCGGCTTGGCCAAATATTAAGCTGTCTTTGTGTCCTTGGAACCCATTTATCTTAGTTTAGTCGCATGATTTTATAGCTTGACAGGCAGGAATATTGTATCGGGGCGATACGCATTTGAGGTGTCGTCATCCGTCTTAAGGGGAACGTCTCAATTTCACAACCGCTGGGGCTGGACGAGTTACAATGCATTCAAATAACCATTGGCTCCTTATAATAACATGACGAGAGAACCACTGGCCCCCAAAATGAAATGTTTAGGAACCAAATGACTGGAGTTGTCAAATAACATAATCTCTCACTATAGACGGCAGTTCAGAAGCAAAGTTTTGTTTAATTGTACCTAACTATACTAAACAATAGCCTGTACTATTTATATAACACTTTTTTTTAAACAAAAGTGTTGTGTATCTTTAACTACATGTTGACTAGTGAACAATCACTAATGGGCTCTACGCACGGCGTTATTTCCGGTCGATAACTTCCGCCGATCATAGAGTCCAATGCAATACCGAGAATTTATATTGAATTTTATACTCCATGGTTATACTAATGAAATGTTAGTCACAAAAACAGATAAAACAGACACCCCTCGTTGTGTTTATGCTTCTTTATTATATTAAATTATATTAAATAAACATAACTATATATAAAATTACATCTAAACGTATGTACGTTTCGTTTCAAAGACGGGAGGACAGTAAATATTGAAGACTCTGCCATAATCCCGTTTTCTCCGGTTTTCCTCCGCTTTAATCAACACAACCGGAAATGGACGAGCATCCTTATGTCAAATGCGGAACTTATGCGTGCATATAGCCCATAGATTAAATTTACTCACCCTCATGTCGTTCCAAATCCGTAAGACTTTCGTTGATCTTCCGAACATAAATTAAGATCTTTTCAATGATCTTTTCAGTCCAAATTTTCTGAAGAGACTTGATCGCTTTATATGATGAACAGATTTAATTTAGGCTTTTATTCACATTATATAAAGATTGATCAGCAAACAAACAGAAGCTCAACGAACTGGTTTGATGAACGAGAATGAACCTCATTGGTTCTTACAGAAGCTCAAACATGCTGTTTCATTCATGAGAATGAAATCTGAAAGCTCAGTTTTCATTAAAAAGACCTTCATTTGTGTTTCGAAGATAAACGGGTTTGGATTGACATATCAGGGTGAGTAAATGACAAAATTTTAATTTTTGGGTGAAGTATCCCTATCAAACATTAATTGGCCAAAAATGACTCACAGTTTAGCGAGTGATTCCAATATATTTGTGAGTTTGAGACTGCTTCAGATTCATAAGAGTCATTAAATCAATGTCATAAAAAGACACACATTGAGGAAAATAAACTTCTCTCATCCATAGCTCATTTAAAGTGAAAATTACAACATGTATGTCTGTATCTCTGATCTGAAAACACAAGTAAAGTATCACGTTAATAGTTAAAAAAGTACAAAAATAACTGCTTTACTCAGGTTTTGTTTTGGCTTCCTAAAAGAACAGGCTTTAGTGGGATCTGGAATTCAGTGTAATCGCTTGTAGGGATGTCATTCTGAGAAACAAGGGCAACGTTGTGCTGGCATATTGCGAGTTGTAAAACCGCACTGAAGCATGATTTGAACGAGCGCTTCTGTCACTGAGGCGTAAACTAATCTGACCGCAGGACTGAGCGCGGCTTGTCTTTATGTGGTTTGGGTTTGAGTCAGAATTGAAAATCTGGGTTACATCCTAATGCAGCCATTAAAGCATTATTGCAGAGGCAAACCATCTTGAGATGATGGACATGAATCTTCTGATGGACAGGTAGGCTAAATTAATACGTTCAATAAGATAAACGTAAATGTACTGCATGTGAAAGTTATCTTTAGAATCACCCATGGGAAAGACAAATCACACATGACATTTTGTCAATATCTCAATTGTTTCACCTAGACAGCTAGCCTGCTTAAAACTAGACCATTCTCAGTTGTAACCGAGTTATGGTCTGGCAAAGTGAATCATTTCCAGAGGGGCGTCAACAACAGACGTCGTGGATAGGCCTAAAACCAATCAGAGCGATGAAGGAGATGACGTATGCAGAGCGGTTGTTCTTTGCTCGGTTTTTAACAAAAAGGAAACGTTCAAATCGCTTAAAACACATGCAATAGATGATTCGAACGAGTGATGTTCGATGACGGCATCCATCTTTGTAATGTAGGCTACAAATGTGCTTCAAAATCCCAGCGGTGACGTCATCGTGTAAAGCCCGCCCCAACGTTTCTGATTGGTGCCTCGATTTCGACGGATTGGAAATGGGCTTGAATGAGCTCTTGACTACCTTTCAGAGCAAATCTGCCTGCAAATCACACACCATTCACCATGCCTTGAGATTGTCATGGTTTTACTTCAGTTAGCCTAATAGCTGGTTTGATTTGCATTGAAAGATCTAGGTGTGGTGGAAGGTGTGTGATGATGTGGGGATATTTTAATCCCAAAGGCTAAGGGAACTTTATCAGGATGCATATTATCCTGGATCCATTAAATAACTGGCTTTTAAAAATAAAAATCTGCCTGACTCTATGGGAATTTAGCATAGGGCTGTCCTGACTTTTGTATGCACCCTGTATTTTAAGGAAAAACATTTATTTATTTATTTATTTATTTATGATACATTATTCATTCACAAAGAAAATTTGTGTCCTTAAAGGTTGGAGTTTTCCTAATTTTTCTAATTAAAGCATTATACATATCCAAAAGATGATTTTTTATTCCTCTTTTTAGGCAACTTTAGCATGGGTGTTCAAACTTATTCACACCATTGTAAATAATCATTTTAGTCCAAAAATGCGCAGTTATTTGGCAGTTGGGTCTTTTCAAGCTCGGATCACGTTCTCACCACAAACAAACCGCTCCAGGGTTAGTTTGAAAGCGTACCGAGACCACCTCGCTTGTTTGGTCCGCTTTTGGTGCACCCGAGTGTGAATACGGCCTTCACACCTGTCCAAACGAACCGCACTCTAGTGAAATTCAATCGAACTAAATGAGGCAGGTGTGAAAGCACCCTAAGACATTGTTTTTTAATATAGAGAAAGATCATGAATCGATTCTCATTTATCTGTCCTGTTTACTGTGACTTCCACTGTGTCCTCAAGACTTCCCCCAAAACTAACACCAATGCCGCTGAGACACTATCCCTACGTAGTTCATTCCTCGCTTTACTGATTTAACTCACACAACAGCAAGGCTAAATTACACGTCTGCTCCAAATTGCCATTGTTTTCACTCATTTTACTCAGAATACTGGCAAATCTAGAGGAAAAACATGTCATTATCTGTTGCTGGCTTTTACTTTCATTATCAACTTTCAAAACAGCCCCACAATTTCAGGCCTGAATGGTTTTACGATTTTTAACACCATTGTCTCAACAAATTGTGGCAACAGTCTTGTAATACCGTATATAAGAGCCAATGTAAGCGGCAATGAGCACCTGATGTTTCCCTTTACTGGAGCAGCACCTTTATTCCTCCTGAGACGACATTACAGGGGTGAACTTCTGGATGAAAGGACTCAGTCGATCCCCCTGGGCGTCTGAGAGGATCTAGGTCATCTTTTTACACATTCAAGGGGTTCGTACAAAATATAATTATTATTTCTGGATGAGTTGTTTTCTAGAAAAGCTGCAGTGTGTACTATGTCGAGGACAAATCATACATTAAATGTCTTAAAATAAAATCATATTGTACACAATTCTTTACTGAATTAATTAAATGTAAAACAAAAAAATCTTCACAAATGCACAAATATTAAAATTCTGTCTGATAATCATAAGCCATTCATTATTATGATGTTATTGCTGATAACCAAATAAATTGCTGATATTAAATCTAAATAAATATATCTAAATGTGCATATTTTTATATAAATAAATATATAATATATTATAATAAATAAAATAAATATTGTACACAATTCTTTACTGAATTAATTACATGTAAAACAAAAAAAATCTTCACAAATACACAAATATTAAAATTCTGGCCGATAATCATAAGCCATTCATTATTATGATGTTATGGCTGATAACCAAATAAATTGCTGATATTAAATCTAAATAAATATATCTAAATGTACATATTTTTATATAAATAAATATATAATATATTATAATAAATAAAAGAAATATAAAAAAAATAAAAATAAATAAATAATACATTTTAAATTCTATAAGTTAATTTAGAAATCACAATATTATAATATTCTATAATATTTTCTATTTATTTTTAAATCTGCAAATGCTTAATGTTGTCATTAAATTATCATTAAAGTGATTTAAGATTCAATTTAAATGAGCATTTTAAACAGGGAGAAATGAGCATACAAAGTGAATATTCTATATCATCCAAAATACAAATAAATTAAACCAAAAATTATTAATAAATCTATAAATTAAAAACTAATATCAACCGTTAACCAATATGGTGGAGATACAATGTGCATCAAAACACAATAACTAGAATTCAATGTTGTTGAAAATCAATTTAAAAAATTATATCAAAGTGCCTTACAAACCACCCAGTGAACAAGCCAAAAACAATAATAGCACTAAAAGAAAACTTTCGAGGAAATATTCTGTGTGTGTGTGTGTGTGTGTGTTTTCCCAAATCAAAACCCTGGTTCTTCACGAAAAGTTGAAAATGACAACTGCGATGCTACTGTTGATTAACAGTGACATTTACACCATACAATTACACGCAACAAGCTGTTTTTTTTCTTTGTGCATGAAAAGAGGGATATCCTTTTTCACCTTCAAATCAAATCACAATATTCAGCACCACCAGCTGCTCTCAGAGGTCTCCTTGTGGCCGTCTCTGCATGCTCTCATCCTAGACAAAAAAACTAGCATTTGATCAAGTGCAGTTTTGAATGAACTGAACCCACGGGCGCCTAAGCATCAATTAAAGTGTAGGTGAAATGATTTCCCTCTCTGTACGTCAGTCAGCCTCCACAATGCTCTGACGCCACTCCACTGGAGGGCTTAGCCGTGTTCGCCAAAGGCAAATGTCATGTTGTTTTCTCATTGTTCAATAAATGGACTCGGTAGATGGACATCTGTGCAGTAATGCCAGTGCTGTAATTGCAGCAGCAAAGCCAGATGGGAGAAAAAAAATCATTGGCTTTAATGTCACAAACAATCTCTGCAGGGTGTTTGGATGCTTGAAAAGTTTCCTTACACATCCAATAACCAGACTTGCAACTAGATTTGATCTCCATTCTTTTAATAATGGCCACATGAGGATGACCTTGGGTTTGGGGGGAATCTTTGGGGAGGGCAAACCCAGAATCAAACGCCATCCGATTGTCACTCGCGGGCGTACGCGGGAATCTAATAGGCAGATGAATCAAAAAACGCCTTCATGTTTTCTCTCTAGTTTGGACGGATGCAGAAAAAGGCGAATTGTCCTGACACACTACCGTAGAGAAAGCAGCTTGAGACATCACTGTTGCACCATCAAGGGCTTCCCGCTGCCAAATGATGGGTTTTCCCGCTCTGAGCCGAGGGCCAAGTTGATCTGGCACGAGAACGAGAGCAGATGCCATTTGATGATGGCGAGCCAGAGACGGGACGGCCAAGCTCTGTCAGAGAGATCAGAATCTTCTCATTATTTTCTCACATCTTTTCATGTGGCAAGTTGTGTTCCCAATCAAAACCCGCCATACCCCGCAGAGTGTACGGTTTATAGAAAAACTAAATTAGGCTATGTTTTTCGGTGCGTTTTCGCCATGCGGGGGTTCTGGTTGCAAGTTTTCGTTGTGTATGCGGGGCCTTGAATGAGACCTGCGTGGATATTGGCTTTTTGGCCGGGTGCACGGCCTGCCAGTGTGTGCTCTTTGATTCATGTTGAGCCAGATCTGTAGTCTGCAAAGAAGACAAATGGGGCGCATCCTGATCTGGAATGCATTCCTGGCAATGAGCAATTAAGCAGCTTTGGAAAGTTAGTGAAAAAGGTAGATCAAATCAAAGTGTCTCTTTTATGTTCGCTATTTTCTACAGACAGATTAATTACTGACAGCCTGACAGGCTGACTTAGTGTAAACAGACAAAAATAAAAAAGAACATCACCGATACTTAAAGGAAGAAATAACGTTCTGTCATAATTTGAACATAAAATAGAAATAGAAATCAGTTTGGTTCTTCCAAATAGCACGCCTTCTATATAAGTAAATGATAATGGATAAACATGAAGTATTTATTCAAACACATTAAATATTGAAGAACAGATTAGGTAAAATGCTACAAGTATGCAATATAGGTGCATATATTGAGCAAAATGCTCTCTAGCTGAGTTTTTGGAAATTTGCTGTTCTGAGGCATTACGTGACATTGTTTACAAGCTGTTTTATTGACATATTTCCACGCTTGAGTGATTACATGGGACATGATACAGATTTTAGTAAGTTGTAATGTGTCTTTCAACATACCTTCAGATGTTTGTGTTGTAAATATAAAGCGGAAGAGATGATCGGTTCACATGCGCTCCGCTTCACTTGATCTAAGGCGGCAACAGCGATTTGTTAAGCCACGTTGAAGAGCGGCAAATTATTGTTTGAATTTCGTAATAAAATTGACAGCTAAGACTTTTGCTGTGCCCGAAATCGCCCCCAATACCCTTAAATAAGGCACTATTTGAAAGGACAGCCATTTGTAGTGGTGTCCAAAATCATAGTGGACATTCAATCCCACAATAATGAGGTGTTACAACCGATGTAGACTCAATGGCTACATCAATTCACTCACTCGTTTTTATTCGCTCCATCAAGTAGACTATATTAGTGGAGTAATTTAAGGGATACACTGTAAAAATGAATATGCTTTATCTAATCAATAAAATTGTGGCAACAGATTACAAACAATATTATTAATTAAATTCAACAAATTAGAATTGAGTGATAATTAATTAATTAAACTAAAATATCTGAATAACAGACAGACGTCAAAGATTAATTAACCCTCTGGGGTTGTTCGTTTCAGAGTCACACTCGGGGTGTTCGGGTCCAAATGGACCCAAAGGGCGGGATTCATATTTAAAAAAAAAAAAATCATGATATTTTTTTTTTACTCGTTTTTTATAATATTTTTTCTTTTCTTTTTTTTTGGTGTTTTGAGAAAATTTCAAAAATAAAAAAAATATATAATTAGTATTAATGCAATAATTATGACAAAATGTCCCCCCATTGAACATAATAGAAAAAATATTTAAAATTTTCTTTTTTTTTTTTTTTTTTAAAGCTGTATTTCATTTTAGAGTCAAGCCTAGGCCTAATAAAAGCATTTTTAGAGATTCACCCCTTCACTGTTGTGTGCTTTTTTTCAAGATCGTGGCTGATTTGTAGATTGTACGCACAAAAAAACTCAGTATTTTCACATTTTTGCCAATTTCCCATTCATTTTCTATGCGGGTCCATTTGGACCCGAACACCCCAAGTGTGACTATTTTTTTTACAACCACTTAGACTATTCACATCCTGTCCCCAATTTTTGGGGGTGTTCATATCAAATACCAACAAAGTCACCAAATTTCGGACCATTTCGTATTTAAATTCTTCGGGTCCACTTGGGCCGAACAACCCCAGAGGGTTAAGAACTCTTTATTTTATATTGCCAACATTGAAGACACTTGATGTTAATAAGCAGAATCACTGAAGGAGAAAACCATCATTTTAAAACAAACCTAAAACAAACACTGATCACCATAATGGTGACTTAAATGTACTTCTTTTATTACTCATTTTAAATGGTTAACTTTTAAGGAATTAATTTGATTAATTATTACTCAATTCTATTGTTAAATTGAATTAATAATATTGCTTGTAATCAGTTGCCACAATTTTTTGGTTAGATAAAGCGCATTCATTTTTACAGTGAGGGTATATTTCGAACACAGTTTCTGTTCAATATCAGAAAGTAACAAAGCCCAAAGCTTATTGAGATATAATGGATGGGAGAATCAATATTGGTTCTTCAAAATTGAAAATCGATTGAAATCGAGAAATCTGTATTTTTTTACCCATCTCTACATGTTCTTCAGGAAATGTCAAACTTTTATCTGCCTTGTGCGGCTGGTTTCGTTGCGCACAGACAGAGAGGTTAAACATTCAGTGTCTTTGCACACCTCACCAATGTTAATGCCATCTTTGATCTTGGCGTCTGCCAGGAGATGGAGAGAGGGAGTCAAGGACAGCAGGGGAGTTTGGGTGGAGGGCTGGCGAGCACAGCTGTTCCTCGCTGGTTCAGACATCCACAGACTCATTCAAAGGTCAACACATACTGTATCAGACTGCAGCTTTGCTAACAGTGCAGTACTCAATTAAGGGCTCTACATTAGGGGAATGTAAGCAGAGATGGATGTGACAGTGGGAAGATTACGTAATGAGAAACAGAATAGCTGGAATGAGAGGTAGGGCAAACAATGTGATTATAAAAACAATAGGATGTGATTCTGATATGATACGTCTGTCATTATCCCAATGTTAGCTTGAGGGTCAGATCAGACTAAAGTCAGCCATAAAGAGAGCATGGTTGCATGCAAAACATGCCCTACAGAAGCTTATATTACAAGATCAGAATGAATATCATTATACTTTCATAAATACTGGGGTTAATATCTAATGGGAGCACATGGAATTTACTCATTTCATTCAAGACACCTGCATATCTTCACTATCAGGCGGAAACCTCACATACTGTATGCAAAAATACAACATTTCAGGAAATAGATAACACATATTTTAAAAAAAACACGTCAAAGTTGATATTATGGCTTTATATATGGTGGGACACTTGCATGAGTCATTATATTATTAACATTTTACCAAAACAAAGCTCATTAGAACGGCCGCATCTGATGTAGTAAGTGCATTGCATTACGTTTTCTTCAACTTATGGGTTATAAAGTTTACTGTAGCTATTTATGTGGGCACTCTTTTTTGTCATTTGGTCAAAATCTCATGTTGTTAAAGATGAAGTGCTAAGCACAGGCTATTTGAGATGGTATTGGCAATGACTCAGCGACAAATGCACTATCCCATTATTTTGTGGGATTATTAAGAACACCTGTTAAATTTCTCATGAATGAAATGATCTAATCAACCAATCACATGGCAGTTGCTTCAAAGCATTTAGGGGTGTGGTCCTGGTCAAGACAATCTCCTGAACTCCAAACTGAATGTCAGAATGGGAAAGAAAGGCGAATTAGGCAATTTTGAGCGTGGCATGGTTGTTGGTGCCAGTATTTCACAATCTGCTCAGTTACTGGGTTTTTCACGCACAACCATTTCTAGGGTTTACAAAGAATGGTGTGATAAGGGAAAAACATCCAGTATGCGGCAGTCCTGTGGACGAAAATGCTTTGTTGATGCTAGAGGTCAGAGGAGAATGGGTCGACTGATTCAAGCTGATGGTCAAGCTGACTTTTGACTGAAATAACCACTCGTTACAACTAGGGTTGGGAATCGTGAGAAATTTTCCGGTTCCGGTTCCGATTCCGGTTCCGCCAAACGATTCCGGTTCCGGTTCCGGTTCCCATTCAATTAAAATTGTGTGTTCATTTCTTATAGTACTTGACAAATTAGTTTAACAGACTGGTAATGTAAACAAACTCAAAATATTATTAAGCAATCTTTGCAAAAAAAATTTGTGTATATATATATATATATATATATATATATATATATAAAGGAAATAAAAAAATTCTGCATTCTCTATAATAATTTAGACCTCTCCTTTAATGTATCTCCAACAGTGAAGAATACCCTCTCAGAAGGAGTAGAATATGCTTTAACACACATATGTGTGTAGAACAGATTATTTTTTAAAACGGTTTGAATGATTGATTCATTAAGACTTTACTTATTTCATTACTGGATAAATCGGCGCTCTAGCAGTTAATAAACAGAACTGCATGCGTCTTGCGGAAGAACATTGTTGCCGGAGCTACTTCTCTGTTTATGTCCATGACGAGTCACGCAGGCATTGGGCTACTCCGCAGCAGCTGCGATCCGCCGACCAGTCTAAACAAGAAGTCCGAGTATTAACGCTTATTACAGGCTTTACGTAGTGATTCAAGATAAGACAAAAACACGGTTTGTAAAAAAACATTATGATGCACTCGCTCATTGTATATATTTTGTAAATTCTGAACACAAAAAATATACGGACTGCATCTGTTTTGACCACTACCGTCAATGTTTACTCAAACTATAATCTCACTAATTCTGTAACGGAAATCATTTGAATATGTGAAACAAATAAATATTGAGACTGTGATTGTAAAGCAGTTTCATATCGACAACTGCTCTCTCTCTCTCAGCGCAAACAGATTTGAATGTAGGCTAGAGAGTGACTCGGCGGTCGGCGCGCGCAGCGTGCGTGTGTCTGTGTGTGACAAATGCAGCGCGTGTGAGAGCAAATCGCAACTTCAGTGGTGAAGTTTTTGTCATTTAGGAATAAGACGGCGTCTTCTACTCCCAGCACTTCGCCCACATGATGATATCGCATCGGCATCAGAACCGTTTTCGGAACCGAAACTTAGGAATTTTGCACGGTTCTGGTATTTTTTCAAAAACACAACCGGTTCTGGAAAAGAACCGGTTCTCGGTTCCCAACCCTAGTTACAACCGAGGTATTCAGCAAAGCATTTGTGAAGCCACAACACGCACAACAGCAAAAGACCCCACCGGGTACCACTCATCTCCACTAAAATAGGAAAAAGAGGCAACAATTCGCAAGAGCTCACCAAAATTGGACAGTTGAAGACTGGATAAATGTTGCCTGGTCTGATGAGTCTGGATTTCTGTTGAGACATTCAGATGGTAGAGTCAGAATTTGGCGTAAACAGAATGAGAACATGGATCCATCATGCCTTGTTCCCACTGTGCAGGCTGGTGGTGGTGGTGTAATGGTGTGAGGGATGTTTTCTTGGCACACTTTATGCCCCTTAGTGCCAATTGGGCATCGTTTAAATGCCACAGCCTACCTGAGCATTGTTTCTGACCATGTCCATCCCTTTATGGCCACCATGTCCCCATCCTCTGATGGCTACTTCCAGCAGGATAATGCACCATGTCACAAAGCTCGAATCATTTCAAATTGGTTTCTTGAACATGACACTGTTCACTAAAATGTCCCCCACAGTCACCATATCTCACAACGTCAATGACGTTTTAATTCTGATGATGGTATTGAGCCTACACAACTGACCATTATTCAAGTGGATTATAAGCAATTTGAGTCAAGCAATTATAATCAGCTGGTTTATGACATTTAGATTAATGCTAATGCATGATTACATGAACATGAAATCCAGATATCAGCGACCTTGAGTTGTGTTGCAATAACCTAGCAACATTCTTAAGTCAAAACACCCTGAACCTAGAAACTACATAGCAACATACGACAGAAGACTCAAAAGACCCTAGCAACTGCATAGAAACATGCCGAAGAGGACCGGTTCATTTGAGTAAGGTGTTTGTGCAATAGTAATGCTTGACTTGACCCTAAAGCAAGCAAGTAAATATATCCAACAAATCATTAGAAAATGTCAGTGTGTTTGACTAATGCCAAATCATCAGCACACAAGAGGTGACCAGCACACCATCACCATTTATTCTTTAAGTGCTTTCGGTCTGTGGTGTCTCAGATCAACAGAAAGCAGCCCACTCCAGGAACACACAGTCCGTCAGCCTCCATATGCCACCAGCCCACCGACCAAATGAAAAAAAACCTTATTAATAGATTCCCTGCCGAAGAGAAGTCACATCCCCACTGAGAGTAGTGTGTACAGAGCGCCGAATGAGTCACGCTGAGAATTCCTCCGGCGTCTTCAGACGATCGCATCACGACGGAGGATAGGTGTCTCTATTTTGAGTCACAGCAATCCCCGCAGAGCTGAGGCACGTAACTAATGCAAAGGCAGCGAGGCGGTGTGGCTGATGGACAGGGTCGGTCAAATGAAACGAGAAGGCTGTGAATTTAAGTACATGAAGCATCTTTGGGAGTAAGTAAGTGGGCAGCACACTGGTAAAGTCAGACGAATGCAAACTACGTTTTATCAGCATTAGAGAGACGAAATTCTTCTTCAGGATAAGAATTAGAATAAATGCCAGACGGAAAAAAACAGCCGCCACATGAGTTTGACAGAGAATATAAGGTCACCTCTCCGGATGATTCGGTTAACATCTGCTTATGACACCCTCACATCTTTGGAGGGTCCCTGGAGTTTGAGACGTAATTACACTCAGATGAGGTTTTGGATTCAATCAGAGTGAATATGGAAGTGGGAGAGAATATCAATAAAATATTTCAGCCGTGTGTGGTTAATGCTATAGGAAGCTATAAGATGCTGAGATCTTTAAAAATCATATTAATATTCTGTCCTTTGAATCTGAACGGTTTTGAAGTCTAAGATCTTAGTGATGTTAATCGTTTGATTTTGTTCAATAAAACACACGTTTGGGGTCAAAGTTTTGCTGGTTAACATGGTACAGTTAAAGGGATAGTTCACCCCCAAAATATCAATTGTTCCAAACCTGTATGAATTTATTTCTTCTTCAACCAAATGGTTGATTTGGCCCCATTGACTCCCATATTATGGAAGTCAATGGGGTCCGACAACTGTTTGGTTACCAAGGCAGACAAAAATCCATCACAGCACTTATTTTACAATTACAGGATTTGTGTTAACTTACTAATTTAAAGGAGTAGTTTAAATTTACTCACCCCCATGTCATCCAAGATGTCCACGTCTTTCTTTCTTCGGTTGAAAAGAAATTAAGGTTTTTGATGAAAACATTCCAGGATTTTCTCCATATAATGGACTTCATTGGGAACCAAACGGTTCAAGGTCCAGATGAGTTTCAGTGCAGCTTCAAAGGGCTTTAAACGACACCAGACGATGAATAAGGGTCTTATCTAGAACCCTTCGAGACATGATTCGAAAAAGGATTTGTTCATTTTGATGAACGAATTCGAACAGGAGAGTCACAAACGCTCATCACAGAACAGAGCAAGGCGAGCATTTGTGCTTATAAAACTTAAACTTTTTTATTTATTTTTTAAATGACCGATCGCTTCGCTAGATAAGACCATCATTCATTGTCTGGTGTCGTTTAAAGCCCTTTGAAGCTGCACTGAAACTCTCATTTGGACCTTAAACCGTTTGGTTCCCAATGACGTCCATTATATGGAGAAAATCCTGGAATGTTTTCATCATAAACCTTAATTTCTTTTCGACTGAAGAAAGAGAGACATGGACATCTTGGATGACATGGGGGTGAGTAAATTATCAGCAAAAGTTTTTTTAAAGTGAACTACTCCTTTAAGGATTTCAGAATTCATTCATTTAAAAGAATTGTTCAAAAAATAAACCAACAAAACCAAACGCCAAATAGAGCAGAAATCTCCATGCTAGAGCTGTTAACCTCCCATAAATACATGGTCCTGTAGATGATGAGATTATTCAGACAGATGCTGGTCTGCATTTCATCAGCCTTATGATGGGACTGCATGGAGCAATTATATAGAGCCATGTTTCACATACATAAAGACTAAATCATTATCCTTAGCAAAATAACAACCACTATAATCAAAAAGAGGGAGAGAATGCGAGGCAGAAAACAAGTTTGAGAGAGAGGAAGAAAAAAAAGCCCACTATGACGGCTGACAAGGGAAATTTTTAAGCACTTGTATTTATTTTATTATTTTTCGTTTCAGAGTCATTTGAGAAACAATGGTGCTCTGAGATGCAGTTATTTTGGGGATAGCTGACGCTAATTGGCAATGGGAGTGTTGGCTAGTCTCCCACTTTCAAAATAATTAGTAAAGCACACAGCACAATCTCACACATGGAATTAAACGAACCGCGCTGGAACCCTTAGCAACCTCTCTGCCTAAAGCGAAAAGGCAGAGATTTTGATAAGCTGTAGTGAGACAGAGCTGAGCTTCAGCGGTGAAGATCTCCCGTGGCCTCATGGGATTGTAAAGTATCCATCAAATGCACACTTATGTTTTTCGTATAGAAATAGGCATATTCGAGTACAGAGCTACAAAATGAATCTGGATAGCAGCTCAGACCATTTGTGATTGGAAAAATTGAAAGAGAAACATTGGCGTTCACACTGAGATCTTGGACTTTTGATTGCAGACTTATCTTAAGAGTTTTTGTGTAATCAACAACAAACTTGGCTCTCCGACAGAGCATTAAAGCAGCCAGCGATGACAGGGAGAGTCAATCTCAGTTCCATTCAACTCCATTCGGAAAGACAACAACACGAGAGCCCATTAATATCACGACAGCTTTCATGTAGAGAGTGCAACAAAACAAATGTCATCTTCTCGTTTTCCGAAATGAAACATAATTCAAACTGTTCTTGCATCCTCCACAGGACTTCTGGTCCAGCGACATGAACAAGATGAAGAACTTCAAGAGGCGTTTCTCACTTTCCGTGCCACGAACAGAGACGATAGAGGAGAACGAGTTCACCGAACAGATCAACCAGCTTAACATTTGCTGCAATGACGGTACGGCTTTCCTTTCAACATCCATATCTCCCATTCAAACTCTCCCATTCAGTCTGGATATCTGGGTCACAAAACCCATTGAAATAAACAAGACTTAAATATGTTATTATATGGATTATATCTGATGCTGCCACTACAGTGATAAAGTGCTCCTTATTGATCCACTTGAAGCATCAAGTATATTTATTTTACCCAGAAAGATGCCAAAAAAAAAGGTCTTAATCCATAAAGAAAGGGCACCATGTGGCGCAGTGAGAATGAGTGTCTGAAGTTGAAAATAAATGAGGATAAGGGTAGATAATATACCATAATCACAGATAGTCCTATCCAGGCAGGATTCGATTTCTCAAAGGATGCATGTGTAAGCCAAAAAACACAGACATGTTAGATTTTGAAGGGATTAAAAATATAATAATTCTGTAAAACACAAAACTACAGTAGTCATGTCCAAACAGGGCTTTAGTCTAATCCTACAATATGAACTGTTTGTGTTTCATTATTTCATGCATAATATAATGAAATCTATAATGAAAAATAATTCTTAAAACAACTTCAGACCAGTTTTTTTTAATCCTTTTGTGGGGTTTTTAATTTAATAAATCCAGAAAATTGCATACTCCACACTTTTAACATACGTAATGTGATATTTTCAGGCAAAACAGAATATAAAATAATAATGATCAAAGAACAATGAAGATTAGCTCTCTTATACCGGCAGAAGTGTGAAAGGATTGTCTAATGAGAACAATACATTTTTATAAGCCTTCTCTAAAAACACACTTATGTACACACACCATGCTGCCTTGGGTCATTGGGTCGGAAAAGTTGTTTCAGAGGTGGAACAAGTACCACATTGTGATTAAAAGACAACGCTGCTCCTTTAAAATCAACTAAATACATTCAAAACGATTTTAGCAATATTGTTTTCCAGACTTCATGGCACTGGATCCTGCTCAAACAGAAAAATATAAATGATGCTGATTAACAGCAAGAAAGCCACAATTAACCCAGAGAGATATTCTCCACTTATTTTGAAATTGGGAAATGAGCAAATCCAATATATATACACCTTACTGTTTAAAAGTGTAGGGTAAATAAACTCCAGTAGTTTAACTAACCCTTCAAGTCCAATAAAGGCATTCAAACCCTATTGAAACTTTTTTTTAACTTTGTTAAGAAAGTAAATAGTGTCAGTTTTAAAGCCAACTGAGGCTAACTTGTCTAGATTTGAAGCCCTTTGGAATGTTCTCATATGGCATGGGATCTCACAAAGATGCCGGAGAGTGAGAGAACCATACGAGTTTGATAACCTCTTTAAAGAGATGGAAGAGAGATAAGTCTAGAGGCCTGTGAACCTGCTAGTGATGGGGACGAGACCGCCTATGCTGAGTCTGAGTCAAGAACGAGTCTTTGAAGGGTCGAATCTGAGTCGAAACCGAGTCTTTAAAGGGTTGAGTCAGAGTCAAGACCGAGTCTTTGAAGGGTCGAGTCAGAGTCGAGACTGAGTCCGTTGGTTTTCAAATACAGTCGAGTCCGAGTCAAGACTGAGTCTTTGAAGGGTCGAGTCCGAGTCAAGATCGAGTCTTTGAAGGGTCGAGTCAGAGTCGAGACTGAGTCCGTTGGTTTTCAAATACAGTCGAGTCCGAGTCAAGACCGAGTCTTTGAAGGGTCAAGTCCGAGTCAAGATCAAGTCTTTGAAGGGTCAAGTCCGAGTCAAGACCGAGTCTTTGAAGGGTCAAGTCCGAGTCAAGACCGAGTCTTTAAAGGGTCGAGTCCGAGTCAAGATCGAGTCTTTGAAGGGTCGAGTCCGAGTCGAGACAGAGTCCGTTGGTTTTCAAATACAGTCGAGTCCGAGTCAAGACCGAGTCTTTGAAGGGTCGAGTCCGAGTCGAGACAGAGTCCGTTGGTTTTCAAATACAGTCGAGTCCGAGTCAAGACCGAGTCTTTGAAGGGTCAAGTCCGAGTCAAGACCGAGTCTTTGAAGGGTCGAGTCCGAGTCGAGACAGAGTCCGTTGGTTTTCAAATACAGTCGAGTCCGAGTCAAGACCGAGTCTTTGAAGGGTCAAGTCCGAGTCAAGATCGAGTCTTTGAAGGGTCGAGTCAGAGTTGAGACCGAGTCCATTGGTTTTCAAATACAGTCGAGTCCGAGTCAAGACCGAGTCTTTGAAGGGTCAAGTCCGAGTCAAGATCGAGTCTTTGAAGGGTCGAGTCAGAGTTGAGACCGAGTCCATTGGTTTTCAAATACAGTCGAGTCCGAGTCAAGACTGAGTCTTTGAAGGGTCGAGTCCGAGTCAAGATCGAGTCTTTGAAGGGTCGAGTCAGAGTCGAGACTGAGTCCGTTGGTTTTCAAATACAGTCGAGTCCGAGTCAAGACCGAGTCTTTGAAGGGTCAAGTCCGAGTCAAGACCGAGTCTTTGAAGGCTCGAGTCCGAGTCAAGATCGAGTCTTTGAAGGGTCGAGTCCGAGTCGAGACAGAGTCCGTTGGTTTTCAAATACAGTCGAGTCCGAGTCAAGACCGAGTCTTTGAAGGGTCGAGTCCGAGTCAAGACCGAGTCTTTGAAGGGTCGAGTCCAAGTCGAGTCCATTGGTTTTCAAATACAGTCGAATCTGAGTCAAGACCGAGTCTTTGAAGGGTCGAGTCTGAGTCAAGATCGAGTCTTTGAAGGGTCGAGTCAGAGTCAAGACCGAGTCTTTAAAGGGTTGAGACCGAGTCTTTGAAGGAACAAGTCTGAGAAGAGTCCAAGAAAGCAGAAATCGGTCTCTACATCACAAGGACCTGTGACGGTCTGGAGAAGATGAGAAGGGAAAAGGATTCTGACTCTCCAGCGTCTTCGCTCTTCACTCACAAATTGCACTGATTATCATTGAGCCTACATTATTAATGCAGAGGTAATAGCACTATTCTGCTCTGCTGTCAGGCTCTATGGTCTTAACACTGTCTCCAGTCAATATTAAATCGAATTTCAAGGGAGAAAATACAAGTAGGACCACTTTAAGAATTTAAGACCTGCGGTCTTACAATATAAATCGATAATACTTGTTATTGCCTGGTCTGTATCTTATTTAACTCTAAAGAATAGGTCTTTATACTCTTTATTTTGAATTCCAATCAACTTCATGTGAACAAAAATGCACCATTTTATGGTAACTGGGAGCAAGCAAGTTCATTTTCTTTCTTAGCTGGATTTGTCTGGCATATATGAACACAGAAATTGTGCTTGGAACCACAAACAAACGGTTTGTCCATTTGACGGGAATGCAAAAATTCCTAAGATGGTTTCAGGTATTTTTTGGTGTAGATCCCGGTCTCATTGTCATCTCAGTCTGATTTACTGTGAACTCTGAATTGTATGCCAAACATTTGAAGGATGGTGTATCGAGCCCGACCGATAAAGGATTTTGAAGGCCGATACCGATACAAATATTTGTTGGTTTTAAAATCCGATATTCCGATATTTTTTTTTTTTTTTATTACAGAAACGCACAACAAATCATTAACAGATTTCCCTAACATTAGTTATTTATGAGTTTTAACTAAAATATGTTAATGCATTTTAAAAAGGAACTTGTTCCTTTTATTGTCACAACTGAGGAACATCAAAATATATTAAAGTTCTGATAAATAAAATAATAATTAGTCCCTACATTGTCTTATAAGCTACCTTATAATTACAATGTCAGCTTGCTTATCCCTTTACCTGCACTTTTTAAATTCTTTCCATCAAGCTACAAGCTACATCAACCATTTCCAATCATCTTCTAAAACCTACTATTTAGCGATTCTAAATGAAGCGTGTTTTGTCCGTTCTTATTTTATTTTTGAAATATTAATTTATCGGACATTATAACTGCCGATACCGATAGTTTGGAAAATGCCTAATATCGGCCGATAATATCAGCCTGCCGATAAATCGGTCTGGCTCTAATAGTGTAAACAGCACAGACATTCTGACCAATGAGAAGACATGTTGTCCAGACAGTGAAAATAAATTAAACCAAGGAGAAAATGTTACAATTTAGAAACAAATACAAACAAATTAGAGCTCTGAAAATGCCCATAGCGAACCCACAAACAGTAACTGCAGGTTAGTGGCATCAAATCAGATAAATCCACCGCTAAACAGCATGCAAAACCAAAAGAAACTATCTCTCCTCCTGTCTAAGCTAGCGGTTCTTGGTCCGAACAGGCCGCACGGTGAATCTGACTTTGTTGAAAGTCAAAAGTCTGGTCACACACGACCGAATAAACTCATACTCAGAATTGAAACTGGGTGATGAACCCTCGGCCCATGGCAGGACGGGGAATTGGACCTGGTTGAATGCTGGGAACAAAACATTTGTTTGGGGAGCACTCAGGCTCCTCAGCTGTCTGTCTGAGGCAGATGTTTCCACAACGCCCCATTTTCCCCCCAACACGCACCAGCTGCTGTGATTGGCTGAGGGTGCGGGACGCTGTTACTTCCTCCACCCCCAGGAGAGACGGCAGCGGTGGAGACAGCTGGAGTTTGGAAGGAGAGAGCGGATCCGAAAACGCAAGAGCGGTTTTCTTTTATTTACCCCGTCCCCTCCCCTCCAGCTGCAAATGAACCTCCAAACCAAGCGTGGAGGGAGAGACGTCTGCAGGCCGGGATGGGAAAAGGCGTCGGAAGCGCACACGCTTCGTTCCAATTTACTCGCCTATATACCTAAGATTGTTAAAACTCAATTAACGGCAAGGTTAATGTGGAAGAAACCGATCCGAGTCACGTTAGGGAGTCGGACCTCACATTTCCTCCCTGCCAGCGCGTCCACCCCCATTATCTCGTTATATTTGTGATGTATCGCTGATGGAGGTGCAACAGAGTAATTCTCCATGGAGAGACACCCATGATGGAGTCATCACGCAAATGTTGGCAGCAGTCTTTTAGTTAACAAGTGTTTCTTGATTACCACAAAGATGTACGCTTTATTTAAAGATAATGCTTCCAAAATGGCTTTTCGACAGATTCCTTGGAGGGTTCGAACATAATTACAGACCCAGAAACACCCACGCACATTCACACGCACAGCGAGAGGGCTTTTATAAGCACACTAAATCTCATTCATTGAGTAGTTTATACCGCAAAAGATGAATGTAATGTTTGTTAGGCAGAATTGAAAGGAGAGGCATGTCATTTAGAGACAGCCATCGAAATAACCACCAGCTGTCGTGTGGCCCTCTGGCTAGGCATGAATGAAAAGTGTGTTCATTTCCGATGAAAAACGTTAAGGATTGCAGCGTCTAGATGGTTTCGCTCAGAGGTACGGATCAAAACAATCATATGAACATCACAACAAGGAAACAGGTGTTCAGGTGTGCATAAAATAGCTTATATTCAAGCACACACATCAGGGGGAAAATAACTAGACCACAGAAGACCTGAGGCTCTTGTAATGCATCACTCAAAAGTTTAAACCGTTTTATTTCTGTTGTTCAAAAAGTTTATATACTTTAATTCAACAAGGATCCATTACATTCATCAAAAAGTGACAGTAAATACATTAATAAATGTTACAAAAAATACTTCAAATAAATGCTATTCTTTTGAAATTTCTATTAAATCAAAAAATTATCATGTTTCAACAAAACTATGAAGCAGCACAACTGTTTTTAACATTGATAATAATAAGAAATGATTTCTGAAGGATCATGTTACACTGATATGAAGACTGGATTAAAAATTCTGTGAAAATTCAGTTTTGTCACTTTGTTAAGAAAAAACTGTGAAATTTACGGCTGTGCTTGCCAGTATTTTACCGTAAAAAATATGGTGGCAACCTTCTATGTTTTATGGTACTTAAAGGGAGAGTTCACTTTGAAATTCATTTTTGGTATGTTTTAGCTTACCTCAAGGGCATCCAAGATGTAGGTGTCTTTGTTTCCGCAGTATTTTCAATTTTATATTTTTAGGTCAAACCGTTCTTGTCTGTCAGTCATATAATGGAGGTCTATGGTCACCACCTCAAAGATCATGCACAGAGAAGTCCAAATGAAACATGATTTAATGACTCGTAAATGTGAGTACACATTGATGGCCTAAGACACCAAACGAGCGGTTTGTGTGAGAAAACGAACAGTATTTATATAGTTTTTACCTCTTACAGTCACGAAATAAAAATTTGATGTAAAAATATCAAAATTGCCCTTGAGGTAAGCTAAAACATCAAAAATTAATTTCAAAGTGAACTATCCCCTTTAAATTTATGGGCAAAAAAAAACAAAAAAAACACACACACAATGTAAAGAAAACCTGTGAAATTTACGGTAAGAAAACGTCAGCTTGGATGCCAGTATTTTACCATTCAAATTAAAAAAATGCTTTAAAAACCATATTAATAAATTACATTTTAATACATAATCAAATAAAAAAAGTTATTATTTTATATATACAATTTAATTATTTTAAATTGGAATACATTTTCTCAATTTTAAATTTGATCAAACAAAATGCACCCTTGAGACTTCTTTCATGAACATTAAAAAAAAATCATAATCAATAATCATGTACATACAGAGCTGAAAGCATTGCATTTGTTATATTGAGAGGTGCACCTGACAAGTCGCGTGAAAGGACCTTTAGTCTAAATATTTAGCTCTCCAAGTTCTATTACTAATTCACTTTTTCACTCACAGGGCTAATCTTTTTCTGCCTTTCTGAATTAAGGTCCAGTGGGTCAGCATTTCGACCTACTTTCAACTGGACACTAAAATCAATTCTGCATAATTAGCTGAGTTTGCATGCCACCTGTAACCCCATAATGAAGCAAAATATCACTGGCACTAGTTAAGAGTAAAATTAGGGTTCAAACCTGCAAACCTTCCAGTTACCAACCTAGATATTTAATCACCACCCCAGAGAAAGGTTCAGACCCACAAGGGTACAGTAACACGGCTTATCAGTCATTCACCTCAACCACTGAGCCACCTTTGTTTCAATGACAGCTCGATTTCTCTGCATTATTAATGTGTTGAGAGCTTTCGTCTCCGAACAAGGGATGTCAGCTTGAAAAAAAGGAAGTTAAGCCTAGAACGAAAAAATAATTTCCTTTATTCAAACGAATTCTAATTATGTCATAATTTACTCACCGCAATCGACTTTGCTGCAGCCACTCTTGTAAGTAAAAGAGTTGCATGAACATTCTGCAAAAAACATCTACTTTTCTGAAAGACAGCTAACACCCATTCACACAAAAGTGATTTTTTTTACAGCTGATTAATTAAAAACATTGACAGCCGATCAGAATCCACCCTGCTTTCAGAGCTTGAGCATTTAAAATGGCTGATGACAAAACGGGCCTTAAAGTCGCTGCGAAACGAAAGTTGAGATTATCTTTTTTTTCTTGTCGTGACGCATATCCGAGTGAAATGGCTTCTGAAATTAGAAAAAATGTAGGACAGGGCTTGATGATTTCGTCCTTCGGGAATTGATTGGATCGTTGGGAGGTTGGGCGTTGCCATAGACAGTAAAAGAAATGGACAGAAAGATCTCATTGGAACTCCATTGAGACGATTGAAGCCCGTTTTTGGAGATTTTTTAGCACTTCCGTCCCTGACGCGCAGACTCAAACAGAGCTTGACTACGTAGATGTGACGTGAGTGACCCGTCTGTCTTCTAGTGCTGTGGCATGAGAAATCTGAATCATTCCCTTCCGAAACTTGCGGAGGCGGAGAGTGTGAGTAGGAGCTGTCCATGAGCTACTGTAGGAGAAGGAGACAATTTTACTAGGTATTCTGATTAATTATTTTGCCTCCACGTTTCCCCGATTGCACGCAAGCTTCTTCTCATGTCCATACGGTAATCTCTCTACTGTGCGACAGAGTGTCGCGTGGGTATGACGCAATCGTTAGCCTACTTTCACTAAAACTGCTTCTATGGGGCCATAACATAAGTTAGAAGGTAATGGAGCTATTTATACATTGTCGTGTTTCTTTAGAAATAAATAAAGGACAAATGGGGTCTTCAAACGCCTCAGATGTAAAGTTATTCGCTGTCAAAGTGACGCCAAAATGAATGGGAGTCAATGGGAATGCTAACGCAAGTGAAGTTCTGCTACAAGATGTCAGCTCCCGCGAGGCTTCAACTTCCGGTCGATGGATTACCCCCTTGGGCGTTGCAAACAAAATGGAGGCAGATTTGAATGCGATTCTCTGAGAGGCGGAGCACCGATAGCCGCAGCCTCATCGGATCTGTCCGCACCCTTTCGCCATCGCACGTGACCGAAATAGAAGAGAGGTCGTTTCGATGGAGGAGGGAAGGGTAACGTATTTGATTATAAGGGTACATGAATTTTTTAAAAATAATGAAGTGCACAGATAAATCGTTTATAATAAACACTACAGTATTACATATAAAACAAAGATTTGTCAAATTTGATTTCATGCCGACTTTAATACGTATGGATTAAATGACGGAATGTTCATGTTCTTTTGCTTTAATCATTCTCCGGTTGCCTAGCAATACCACACCACTATCGGAACATCCAAAACAATTCCGGTTCCCACAGGAGCTACCAGTTCACCAGCTGTTTTATGCCCCCATGGGACTCATGAGATAGCTTTGATATAGGTATACGCCTCAGATACAATTCCACAAGGGAGGTTTGAGCTCTTGGAAGTTCACAGAGATGTGGGAAGGAGCTGATAGGTGTGTTTAGATGTGCAGACAGACTCTGCTGGAGTCCAATGGGAGAAAGGCAGTCTGAGCCCGGAGGCCTTCAAGAAATAGGAAACACACACACACTCCAACATCCAGGGTCGACTGCAGCCTACTGGCAGGGCACACACTAATACTAGAGCAGGAAAGTCATTTCAGGACAGAGCCCAGGAAACTCGCAGTTAAGTTGTTGTCAGATATATCTATTATTCCTTTTGACCTATTCACAGACTGTGGGGAGCAACTACAAAGGGTCAAACTGCAGGGCTTTTTCCATTTTCTAGTCCAATATTTCACCCAATATAACTTTACTCATCTGTACAAAATAGTCTTGTGCTGAAAACAGTTTGATAGGACAGAACAGAACAGAATGAGATGCGTTTTGTCTTGAGACAACGCCATCAATCTGTATGTGTATAGATCAACACCCAACTACACTGTAAAAAATATTTTCAAGATTTGTTATCACAACATATTTTCTTTTGTCAAATCAACTTTATAATAATTTATTTAGTTGAGATAACTTATTATTTTGAGTTTTTGATGGTTAAATTAATCTACTTCATTGTATTAACTCACTTTTTCCAGTTCAATACAACTTAAAATTTTAAGGCAACCCAGGTTACTTACTTTCTTAAGTTAAACCAACAATATTTTTTTACAGTGTAGTAATCACAACATTTTTTCTTTTGTCAAATCAACTTAAATAATTTATTTAGTTCAGATAACATATAATTTTGAGTTTCTGATGGTTAAATTAATCTCCTTCATTGTATTAACTCACTTTTTCCAGTTCAATGAACTTAAAATTTTAAGGCAACCAGGTTACTTACTTTTTTAAGTTAAACCATCAATATTTTTTACAGTGTAAAATAAAATTCAAGAATGGGTAACTGAAAGGCTTTTGACAAATATATGAGCTAAACAATACAACCTTCATTGCACAAAACTACCACACCAAAAAAGTAGGCTATAATGTCTTAAAATTTATTGTTGAAGACAGTAGATTTGTTACAAAATCAGTAAAAGGAGTGCTTTAAAATGGATACATTTAGAGATGCGACTTTATAGAGAGCATTTACCATCCTGACAGTTTAATGGTGTGGTGTCAGCACAGTAAAACCTTCTCTGCATTTATGAATTCATCCCTTTAAAGCAGCATAGCTAAATATATAGAGATAAACTGGTCGACCATCACGACCCTTTCATCTCGAAGATTCACAGCTTACGCAATCTCTCCTCTATTCTGGACACCTCAAATCAAAAGGCAAGACAAATCTCCAGAGCACATCCCCTTGTATTTGCTCGCCCTGCAAGCTATTTGCTGGAACCTTCTGCGGCGTGTCTGGATTTTGTCTCTAGAGAAGGCCAAGATGTAATTTGACACGAACAGCAGGTAGATGAAGGTTGGGACGGATATAAGATTGGTGGGGAGTCCATATTGCCGCTGGATTTCCTGGAGAGGAAAATCTAACCAATAGTGCGCGAGAGGACGAGAAATAGAAAGCGAGAAAGAGCGGAAAATTACTCGCTTGCTACGACCCCAATTACCACCGAGGAGATCAAAGAGCTCGCTGCCACTGTGATATTTAAATGATGAGCCTGGATAGGGCCTCGCTTTTCATATCTGCAAATGAAGGAAACCAAGGCCCACTACCGCCCTCTCCCTCTCTCGCTCATTCCCAGTGTCTTTGTGCTGTGGTTTGAAAGCGCTATATAACAATCTCATTCCCCTACCGCCGAATTTTAATGAAACCGAATACCAACTCTAGGAGCCTATTTAACAAATTCTTCCATTTTTGTAACAAATTCGTCCATTTAACAGTGCCAAAATATTTTATAATAATAAGATATAATAAGATAGACAAGTATAATAATAAGTATAATATCTTATCTATCTTATTAATAATATAAGATAGATAAGATAAGATATAGAAGTATAATAAGATATTTATCTGCATGTGTGTGCATTACAAGTGGTAAAATGGTACTGTCTCTTTAAGACCATCAACCGTAGAAGTGAAAGTGAAAAAAAAACCAGCAAGAACACAACACAGAAGGTATAGACATTTATCACTTAAATAAAACTATGTATTGACCTTTAAAACCATTTTATATAACATGCATTCAATGATTTATGTCAAATAATGTCTTGTGATCGCAAATAATGATTGGTGATTAACTGATTCAATTTTAAATTGATTGACAGATCTAGCTCAAACAGAGTGTAAAGAGAAGTACGGATTTTAAAAGAAACATTGTTTGATTCAAATCTGTGGATTATACATTATATTTGGACACAGAGAATGAGTCAAGCCTTGTGTTGTTCTAAACCCATATGACTTTCTTTTCTCCACGAAAAACAAAAAGGTATACACTCTTAAAACCTGAAAGAAGCACAATAAAGCATTGATAAAGTATGCCATTTGAGTCTGCGCTCTCAGAAAAAAGGTACAAAAGCAGTCACTGGGCCTGTAACTTTTCAAAAGGTAAACTTTTGTCCATTTTAGGTGCTAATATGTACATTTTAGGTGTAGATTTTTAGGTGCTAATATGTACATTTAAGGTGCTAATATGTACATTTCAGGTGCTGATATGTACATCTTAGGTGATAATATGTACATCCCAGGTGCTAATATGTACATTTCAGGTGCTAATATGTACATTTAGGTGCTAAAATGTACATTTTAGGTGATAATATGTACATCTTAAGTGCTAATATGTACATTTCAGGTGCTAACATGTACATATTAGGTGCTCATATGTACATTTTAGGAGATAGTATGTACATCTCAGGACTTAGGTGCTAATATGTACATTTCAGGTGCTAATATGTACATTTAGGTGCTAATATGTACATTTTAGTTGCTAATATGTACATTTTAGGAGATAATATGTACATCTTAGGTGCTAATATGTACATTTCAGGTGCTAATATGTACATTTAGGTGCTATTATGTACATTTTAGGTGATAATATGTACATCTTAAGTGCTAATATGTACATTTCAGGTGCTAACATGTACATTTTAGGAGATAATATGTACATCTTAGGACTTAGGTGCTGCTAATATGTACATTTCAGGTGCTAATATGTACATTTAGGTGCTAATATGTACCATTAAGGTACCAAAATGCACCCTTTAGGTACAAAAGAGTACCTTTTGAAAAGGTACAGCCCTAGTGACAGCTTCTGTACCTTTTTTTCTAAGAGTGAAGCTACATGATAGATTTATGCTGGAAACAAACAGACATGCCAAGGAAGATTTTCACAGAATAATCTTCAATCTGTTTCTCACACAAAGCAATCATATGACTTCAGAAGGCTTGTAATATAGCGCAAGAGTCATATTGAGTCATAATGATAGTTTACGGTGCTTTATTGGAGTTTGAGCTCCGCATTCTCCTAATTATAAGTCGACAAGACAGAACTTTCTGTTCTTGCTTCCACAAAAGAAAGTCCACCCTACAGGTTTGGAACGACACAAGGAGGAGTAAATGAGGACAGAGTTTTCATTTTCTTGCTTAACTATTCCTTTAACCTTCATTCTCTTGATGTTTACTGAAATGCAACACCAACCATCCCACCAACGCTCCTCTCTTTACTTGGTTTCTGAGTTTTTCTCACTTTGTCTGTTTTTTTTTAATTAGCATATGTGGGCTAGGAGTATTTACCTCCATCCTAACAAATCAAGGATAGCAAAACATTTACCCGTCTGTTTTCGGCAAAAACTGTCCCCCGCTGCATTCCTAGGCCAGGTGTGAACATAAAATGTAATTAAATCAATATGAGAATGATGGAGAAAGCACGAGAGAGAACAAACATCTAAGGCTGTGTGGGGGACCTGGTATTGAATTTCAGATCTGCTGAAAAGCAGGATGTGATATAAATATTGATGAATCAGATGGCTACCTGAGAGACAGAATAGCTATCTCTTGTTATCCGGATCCGACGTTGCCTTTGTTAACAGTCTGCGTCACCATAGCAACAAGCAATTAAATGGCAGCATGCATTTAAACATCAGAGACAAGTTGAGATTCATGCTGCCGAACAATAGAGCAGGGAAAAAAATAGCCGGCTGCGTGTGATTGCTATCGAAAAAAAAACGTTTCAGTGAGAAAGAAAAGTTGCATGGAGGGTAGACAAAGAGTGTAAATGCTGACATGCGCTCTATGTCTCAAATTATATAAGAGCTTGAAGCCTAGTTCACTAAAATGCACATCTAAGGCGTATATTATATAACAGTGACCTTTTTTCCATTCATTTTCTCCATAGGCATTTCAAAAACATCTCCTGTAAAGCCTTGAACGAGTCAGTCAGCTCTGAAATAAATCGATTTCAAGCAAAAAAATTCTATGAAAATGTGATTTAAAAAAAATACATAAATTTAAAAAAAACTTTTTTTTACACATACATACAGAAATGCATTATGGGAGCATGCAGTCAGTCACTCTGGTAACAGTTTTATGATTGGTCGATATCTCATTAGGATTATAGGTAGTTTAGATCTTCAGAGTTAATTTGATTATTAAACATGCTGTTATGAAGTTCACAGTAAAAAAAATATTGATGGTTTAACTTAAAAAAGTAAGTAACCTGGTTGCCTTAAACCTGGAAAAAGTGAGTTAATACAATGAAGGAGAATGATTTAATCATCAGAAACTCAAAATTATATGTTATCTGAACTACATAAATTATTTAAGTTGATTTGACAAAAGAAAAAATGTAGTGATTACTACACTGTAAAAATTTTTGTTGGTTTAACTTAAAGAAGTAAGTAACCTGGGTTGCCTTAAAATTTTAAGTTGATTGAACTGGAAAAAGTGAGTTAAAACAATGAAGCAGATTAATTTAATCATCAGAAACTCCAAATAATAAGTTATCTCAACTAAATAAATTATTATAAAGTTGATTTGACAAAAGAAAATATGTTGTGATAGCAAATCTTGAAAATATTTTTTTACAGTGTTGAAATACCACTTAAAATCAGGGTCATTTTAACTAAAAATCAAATTCTGTTTAAAGAAATAAATGGGATTTTTACTTCAATATGCCTACTGCACTCAGTACTTAAAAATATAAAGCAGACATGTGATTGGTTGAGGTCTTTGGCGTCCTCCAATGAGAAATCACTCTACCGAGGGTGCGATAGGAAACATCTCCATAAATGCCTGTCTAGGAGCCATGCATCAATGTGTCAATGTGTTGAGCGGCACTGACACTGAGAAAATGAAAAACCTTCAGGGTTCGCTCTACAGTTATAATCCTATTACTAATGATCTTCCATTGAAAAAACAAATTACCCAAGTATGATGGTCTTTGAATATGCTATAGCGCTAAGCCACGCTTATTACCTGAAACATCAAATATCGCTGGACGGAATCGGTGATTCATCCTTCAATTCGGCGTGTTAATGGGGATACTCGGGTTTGCCAAATAAAGAACAGAACGGGCTGAAGCGCTAGTCTCATTATGCTGGAAGAGGGAGGGGGCGAGACAGGGCTTTTGATCACCCAGCAAGGCCTACTCCTGCTTTCAAGGCTGTCATTGACATAAAGGAGCATTAGTGATCTTTTGTGCACCTTGAAAGGGTTTTAAAAAGATAAAGAGAAGAGGCATGAAAGACTACAAAACAAATGAAACGGAGTAAAAAGAATAGGGTGATCAGTCAGTTATTCTCTTTATTTATACTAAAGTGACTGTTTAGCTGTTTTATGTACTGACATCTTATCCTTCACCTACCGGTATAATGACTAGGCTATTATTAGTTATGTCAGGGGTTTTCTTGAACCAATGAGATCAGATGATCTCCTTCCAAAAACATGTTTTCATATATACAGACTCATTTGAACTGAGTGCCATTTAATGGCATATTTTAAGCAAATATTTATTGCTTACTTTTAAAAAATATTGTTTTTACCATAGAGTTTTTCTGTGATGTCTGCTGATTATCTAATACATAAAGCTGAGTAACTACCGATTTTTGTTTGAAACAAGAATGAATTGAATCGTTCACTAAACCAATTCTTTCAAAAACGCTGATTCATTTATTGTTCATTAATTCAATCATTTTGTCTAATCAACCAATCACATGGCAGTTGCTTTTAGGGGCGTGGTCCTGGTCAAGACAATCTCCTCAACTCCAAACTGAATTTTAGAATGGGAAAGAAAGGTGATTTAGGCAATTTTGAGCGTGGCATGGTTGTTGGTGCCTGAGTATTTCACAATCTGCTCAGTTACTGGGATTTTCACACACAACCATTTCTAGGGTTTACAAAGAATGGTGTGAAAAGGTGGGCGAGAATGCCTTGTTGATGCTAGAGGTCAGAGGAGAATGGGCCGACTGATTCAAGCTGATAGAAGAGCAACTTTGACTGAAATAACCACTCGTTACAACCGAGGTATTCAGCAAAGCATTTGTGAAGCCACAACACACACAACCTTGAGGCGGATGGGCTACAACAGCAGAAGACCCCACCGGGTACCACTCATCTCCACTACAAATAGAAAAAAGGGGCAACAATTTGCAAAAGCTCACCAAAATTGGACAGTTGAAGACTGGAAAAATGTTGCCTGGTCTGATGAGTCTTGATTTCTGTTGAGACATTCAGATGGTAGAGTCAGAATTTGGCGTAAACAGAATGAGAACATGGATCCATCATGCCTTGTTCCCACTGTGCAGGCTGGTGGTGGTGGTGTAATGGTGTGGGGATTGGGGATTGGTGTAATGGCCTACCTGAGCATTGTTTCTGACCATGTCCATCCCTGACCACGGCCACCATTTACCCATCCTCTCATGGCTACTTCACACCATTCTTTGTAAACCCTAGAAATGGTTGTGTGTGAAAATCCCAGTAACTGAGCAGATTGTGAAATACTGGCACCAACAACCATGCCACGCAAAAAATTGCCTAAATCACCTTTCTTTCCCATTCTGACATTCAGTTTGGAGTTCAAGAGATTGTCTTGACCAGGACCACACCCCTAAATGCTTTGAAGCAACTGCAATGTGATTGGTTGATTAGATAATTTCATTAATGAGGATTTGAACAGGTGTTCCTAATAATCCTTTAGGTGAGTGTATATTTGGCATCTTATGATGTTTAATACTACACTTGTAAGGGTTACACCCCAAAATATTGCCTTTATCAATAACGAAATGTGACCATCTGTCTCAGTCTTTTTTTAAATTCCTGTCTATGACCTTAGAGTCATGTCTGCCCCTCCATCCGCACAATTGGATCGTTCTCACCCTCATGCAGCTTTGATGATTTTCAAAGCTTCACATCTCTCCTCCTGAGTACAACAGCACAGAAACCAGTGACTGTGTGGTGGCAGTCCAGGATAGCGAGTCGATGCAGGTGGTCATCCTTACCTTTCATCATGTCGCTGTTAGCCCGAGCAGAGACGTACAGTGAGAGTGTGATGTTGGGGGTCAGTTTGTGTCAGCCTAGATCAGATGAGATGGGCTTTGATGTTCGCTGGGAACCTGAGTCATTCAGCTAGCTCAGATCCAATTTCTGACCCTGTCCTCGGCACACGCATTGGGGTCAAGACTCAAATACCCCTCCGGCCTGATTCTGATCCCTGCACAAACTCGGGACAACACCAAATGCCAAGTAAGATTAGAGCCGTCAATATTAAACTGGGCGCACCACAAGGAATTCAAATGTCGTATTAGGCAGGAGACTGAAGGGTCCGATTCACTCATTTCTTAGGTATGGCTGGATAAAGAATTCGATTCATTTCAATTCAATTTCAATTCTCGATTCAATATCAATTCATTTGGATATATATCAGGGTTAAAGAGCACGAAAACAGCATTTTTTCAATTGAATTTAGAGAAAAATTTGACAGAATTTGAATTGATGCGTAAACAAAACTTCACTTTTGTGCACCTGCCATATAATAATCGCAATAATATTTGTTGAAGTTTTGTTCACGCATCAATTGAAAACAGCAAGAGATTGATTTTAGGATTTATGAATCCCAAGTTAAAATGAAGATTGATTGATCAAGTTTGTCAACCCAGCCTTAATATTCGGGTTCATAACAGGGACTCCAAAACAGCTGTCACGATCATCTCAGACAGGATAAAAACAACCGTGGATAACGCGACCGCGTCGACCAGCCGTCTCCGCCAGATGTGGCATTTCGTGGCGTTCCCGCCTAAACGGCTCCGATAAAGAGTTCGCTTGTGCGGTCCAGAGAGGATGAGACCTGCATAAATGAGAACGGATGAACCTGGCAGGCAATTCTCATTCAGCGATGGGCTCGGCCCAATAATGAGGTGGATCTCAATTATGCCGGCACGGCGCTGTGAAATGGACCGGGGTCTCCCACCCCGACGCCTCTCGAGGCCCTTCAAGCCCCCTCGTCCAAATTGAACTGATGGAGCAGAAAAGCCATTTTGATTTTCGTTCTCACCTCCGAAAACACGTTTTGGCAGTGATAATGCCAGGCTGCCGTGGGCATCTGCCATGCGCTTGCGAAGGGGGTCGTCGGGTCCCTATCGGACGCGCCGTATAGGGGCGTAATTGGATTTGTGCTGACAGTCTGTTGACACAGACATTATTAATTGGGGTGGCTGGATTGACACGCACTTAGATAGCCACATCATAAATGCATGAAACTCAGCGCGATAATTGCGATCGCTCCACTAACCGCGGTGGGCTTGATTAATGATGCCGTCATCAGCATATGCCAAAGCTGACCTCACGGTTATTGAGTTAGCGGGCTAATCAGAGAAGAGGTGGGACGTCTATGGCTCATTCGCACTCAAAAGCAGCACGAGAGATTGTTGAGGCTCTTCAAACGACTCTTATGACCTAATGAATGCAACGGTTACCGCTGAAGTTTACGGACTAATAGAAGCAACAACCAAACAAATCACAGCAGGATCACTAAAACTATAGGCTTTGAGTACTAGGAACTGGTGGGAAATAAGCTTACCGTACAGTATGTACCAAGGATTTTTTTATGTCTTTGGAGTGAATCTATTCAACATGTTCAGAAGCGCTCACTTACAATCTCCTGCTTCCATTCTTTCATAAAATGCACTTTTCCTCACCTATCACTCAAAACCACAAGACACAAGAACACTGTCAAATACTCCTTATAAATATTAAATGAACTGAGACTACAGGACGGTTGCTGAATAGTATCAGCTCCATCTACTGAACTACAATCAGACAGAAAATCCTTACAGTATTGACCAAATAATCATATTTGGTAGCTATTAAACGAGTACAAAGTCATCTATATGTATGTAAAGTAACTGTAAGGGTGTGATTGTGTCCTACAGGTGTGGTGCCCAATAGTCTGGGTCTACACAGCCTGCAACCCAGTCCAGTGGCTCCAGAGAGCCAGGCTCAATCTCCCACACAACTGCAGTACCGCAACAAAGCCCAGCACCGCCGATTCTCCATGGAGGTGAGTACTGTCTCATCTTATCCTTCTCCAGCTCTTTCCTTTGATGGAGACCCAGTGATCCTAACAGAACAACACAAGATCAGCTTGTAATCTTGTCTGAGTCATTAATAAAGTCTTTGCCAGAGGCACAAAAGCCTTGTTATCAAAAGCTTTGTTTCTCTGTAAGGTGACACCAGGTAAAATAAAAAGAACTAAAGAGATGGCAACTTTTGCATTCCCCCATTTTGTGATGGAAATGGTATGAATATATATATATACGAAATAATTATATTACAGTGCTTTAACGAACAAATGCAATGTTTCTCGGGGGAACGCAATAGTTTTCCGAGAAAATGCAAAGTTTCTTGGGAAAACACAATACTTTTGCGAGAGAATGCAAAGTTTCTCGGGGGAACGCAATCAATTTAAGAGAGAATGCAAAGTTTCTCAAGGGAACTCAATGTTTTTGAGAGAGAGAAGCATTGACATCATTTTTTTCTTCCCAACTCATATTTTTCCCGACCACCAAGGCAGGAGCCAAGCTAGTGCAGGCTCTGATTACTCTGTTCTTGACATTCGACAATGTTTTTATTTTGAATCCACTTTTCTTGCAGGTAGAATGTAGCACTATTATTTGTTAGACATATATGTCACCTGTCTCTCCTTAGGGGCTCCGTAGAGTTTCTGGCAAAATAATTTATTAATCAAAATGTATTTCTAGAATGCATTTCACAATACAAATCTATGGAAGCTTGTTTCTGCCACAGAATGAAAAATAAAAAAAGGTAATTGTGACTTTCTCACAATTCAGACTTTATTTCTCAGAATTGCGAGATATAAAGTCAAAATTGCGTGATATAAAGTCAAAATTGCGAGATACAAGTCAGAATCGCGAGATATAAAGTCACAATTGCTAGATATAAAGTCGCAATTGCGTGTTATAAAGCAAGAAATGCTTGATATAAATTTAGAATTGCGAGACATAAAGTCACAATTGCGTTATAAAGTCAGAAATGCGAGATATAAAGTCATAATTGCGTGATATAAAGTCAGAATTGTGAGATATAAACTATTCTGAGGAAAAAAGTTTGTCTTCTTTTCCCCTTAGAATTGGACTGTGATAACTAGCAATTGAGAGTTTATATCTCACAATTCTGAGAAAAGATGTCAGAATTTCGACATATAAAGTCGCAATTATGTGTTATAAAGTCAGAATTGTGAGATGTAAACTCGCAATTGTGAGAAAAAAAGTCCGAATTGTGAGATAAAAAGTCGCACTTCTGTCTTTTTTTTCTTACAATTGCAACTTTATATCACGCAATACTGACTTTATATCTTGCATTTCTGACTTTATAACACGCAATTGCGACTTTATATCTCACAATTGCGACTTTATTTCCACAATTCCGACTTCATATCTCGCAATTGTGAAATAAAAAGTCGCAATTATTTTTTTCTTTTTTTTTATTCAGTGGCGTAAACAAGCTTCCATACAAATCACTACAAATAAAAAAGAGAAAAAAGTGAATTATCCAGTAACATTACTTAAATATGCAATCTGTAAATGTAATTCTGTGCAATTCGGTGACATACACGTCTCGCAAATAATAGTGCTGCATTCTACCTGCTAGAAAGGTGGATTCAAAACTCAAACACATTGTTGAATGTAAAGAACAGAGTAATCAGAGCCTGCACTAGGCTCCCGCCTTGATCATCTTCCTCGTTCCTCTCCTCCTCCACCATAATCATCCATGCGATTCTATATCGGGTGTACGAGGGAAAAGTCTCGGTTGGAGGCGCATGAGAAAGATGGAGTCCATCATTAAATGGAGTGGAAGTATTACCTGTAAGTTAGTCTAGAGCAACAAAAGACAGACTCTGCATTCGGAGTGTTCTTCGCCTCAGCTGTCAGCTTTCTTATTCACTGGCCATGAATCTACAGGGGGAAAATTGGAATGAATGCCCTCTCCCATTTTCAAACGCGACAGCTTCTTTCTGCTCTCGCGAACCTTTTATCTGCACCATGCACCCTTATTTTATTCCCACGGGCATGACGGGAGAGAGCCGAGGAGAAAGGGAGGACTTTTTATTCCCTGGTTTTATTGAGAATCACTCGCTGGTTTTATTGCACGACCGTACAAACGCAGCCACAAGGCAGAGCAGGAGGATTCACATGTGGGAATGCTCTCATTTTTCAGAGCACATAAGATTCCCGTGCTATTTCTGGGCCTCGCCTAACCGAGTAACGGCCTAACTCCATCAGAGCTTCTTAAATGCGAAAAGATTGTTGGAGATACTTCAGTTCATTGCACGATACAAAATGTTGTCCAACCCAGCCTCGCCGTATTGGGATTAAGCCAGAATCCTTTATTGAGTGTGAGTCTTCACAAGTGACAGGTTCTCATTGTCATGCCAAGTTCGCCTTGGTAAGAATAGTCAGCTCTGCCTATAGGCGTAGAGTTGTGTTGCACAGTGGAGAAAGCTGTCAGATTCACCTTGACTCTCTGTGCTTCATATGTGTGTATGCTGAACGCTAATAGCTGACAGCTCTTTGATGTGTGTGCAGGATGTAACCAAGAGGATGTCTCTGCCCATGGATATTCGTCTCCCACCGGAGTTTCTGAAGAAGTTACAGATGGAAAGCACTCCACCATGCAAACCTCTCAGTCGCATGTCCAGAAGAGCCTCACTGGTTAGTAACCAAACTAAACTCACACAGAAATAGGGTACATCATAGTCTAAGTTAATGCTAATATCTACACACCAGCCCGGTCTCATCCCAAGGCGTCATATACTGACACTTTTGACATTTCGTCTACATCCAACGCACCCTTTAGCGTCAAAATGAGACGTAGATATTAGTGCTGTCAAACGATTAAAATATTTAAATCATGATTAATCGTATTAATGTCATAGTTAACTCGTTCTAAATGTCACTTGATTTCTTTTTGTCCCATTATTTTTTTCTCATTTTACTGCTCTTATCAACATGGAAAACTGTATCGGCTTGCTTTGTGCAAATGTTGTTGTTTTTTTTTGTTTTTTTGAAAACAACATTGGCATATACGGTGTTCAATTTGACACTAACATTCACAATTGGAGCAAATAATCTCTCACACAATGTAACACTAGCCATGTTTCCAGACACGTTTTTATCCAAATTAAGTGATATCGAATGAAAAATGCCTTATTTGATGAAATTTCATGAAAATCGACTCAAATGAAATGCGTTCGGTCTCATCGGATTTCATCTTGATCGATATACGGCTAATGCGATAAAAGCTGATGGAAACGTTATTTGCCAAATAAATAATGAATTTGCGATTAAGTTTTAGGCCCTTTTATGGTTGCAACACGCCAGAAGACGAGTTCATTTCCGGCCAGTCTGTTTGCGCACACATGGCAGATGTCAACAAAGACAGATGTAAGTGGACAAAGCAAAAAGATGCTTCAACCAAAGGGTTTCCGTGAACCACGATCTCCCAGAAGTGATGGAGCGCTGTCGTTCCCACACCTCCACTGTCGTCGGGCATACGTGCATCGGCATCATCATAGCAATGTTTATAGCGTCGTTGTTTTCTTAGGTTAGTTTTGCTTGTTTTTACGTGGCTTGGTTGAGTTCTAATGTAGAATGTGTGTAATAATATATAGCGAGGCGGTTGTTATAGCGAATACAACCCCTTCAACAACCGCCTCACATACATTATCCCATTCATATCTGTCGCTATCAGCTGGCACATAAACATTATTAGGCTTCAACTTGTGAAATATTGATCATTTGTTGGTAGATGGCGCGATCCGTTTTGTCTAACAAAATTTGTTTACAAAAGTTTGCTTGAATGTTGTTCGATTCAGTGCGAAAAAGAAATGGAAACACCTTAAAATGTCTCAAATCAATTCGATATACCAATTTGATCGCAAACGAGTGTGTGCGGCATGCCTGTTGTTTTGTTTCTGGTCTAGCCACCTAGATCTTCGTGCGGCGCAAGCCATTGAAATGAATGGGTTTCATACATAGCACAGCAAGTGAAAAAAAAACTACAAAGTTTGCTAGGCCAAAAAGGCCGTTAATCGCGCAATAAAAAAAATGACGCCGTTAAAATGGGTTTGCGCTAACGCCGTTAATAACGCGTTTAACTGACAGCCCTAGTAGATATCTTTGGGCCAGAAGGTGCCCCCCTAGTGGTGTAACCCTAACCCTTCTCCACACCTAAACCTACCCATAACCGAACAAAGCTCTGTGCGTGTTAAATTGACACTAAATGGTGCCATGTGCGTTGGATTTAGACGAAACGTCAAAAGCGTCACTATATGACGCCCTAGGATGATAATGCGTTAGACTAACACAACACTACAGATGCAATGCAACTTTTTTCATTTAAAATAGAATATAAAGATGTTATTAGAATAAAATAGCTACTGTAGCCAAGTAAACCTGTCTATTTACATTCCAAAAACCATGAGAGTTTCCTTACTATAGACAACATTCCTTTGGCATCACAGACACTAAAGAGTGTCTCCAGCAACTGTATTTTGCAGATATTGCAATCCCAGAATGCATTGCAGCATGTAAAAATTAGGTTGATGTCATGTATGATCACTAGGGGTGTAATGAATATAATATAGTAGTACATAGAATATAGTAACGAAAAATATTCATGATTCTGAAGCTGAAAATACAGAAATATTTTAGACGAATATGCTCAGTCACTGATACGTTTAAAATAATGTAGGCCACTTTTTACTGGTAACATAAGACATTTGGCATTACCAGGAAACCATACATATTCACACACCAATTGCATTATTATACATTATATTCAACATTATATATAGTAGTTTATATAATACCGACACTTCACAGTACATTTTGCTACTATCCATGATACATATTGTTGCATTTTTGTATTGCGATATATATCGCGACACAATACATTGTTACATCCCTAATGATCACATTATATCTTAATGAGTCCTGAAAAGAAAGATCATCTACATCCAGAACCTCACTGTGGCACTTTATACTAGGGATGCCCGATACACTTTTTTGGAAAACGGTTACGAGTACGAGTACTTGCATTTTTAGTACTCGCCGATACCGATACCAAGTACTTAATAAAAAACAAAAAAAAACTATGATTGAAATATTTTTATATACGGGTTTTTAGGTCCTTGATTAAATTACTTGGGTAACACTTTATTTCGATAGTCCACTTTACTAACTATAAGTAACTTTTCAATTACATGTCAACTAACTTCATTAGAGTAGGCTATATAGACTAGAGTATTAGTACAATCAGCTAAAATTCTGATAACACTTTTATTTTATTTGGTCCCCAACAGACATTCAACTGACTATAAGTAACTTGGCGACTACAAGTAAACTTATTCTCCTAATCCAAAGCCATTCACGAAATTGTTCCACACCAGTGGTGCACGGGTTGATCCAAAATGAGCGGGTGCCTGCGCCGCGGTCACCCGCAGTTACGGGGTATCCAAAAATATTTTTAATGATATTCGGGTCGCGGTCGGTCAGGTCGTTTGGAAAAAAATGCCAATTAAACCTTTGTATTTATATAGTACTAGATAGAATTTTCTATGAAATATATAGGCCGAATTTATTTATTGGCTGAATAACTGGCACGAAGATGACACACAAGCTCAGTCTAAACAGTTCTCAGTTCTGTACTGGTGTGATCCGAGAACCGCTGTTACCTCTGCGTTCGTTACTATACGCGGATGCGCAGTATCAGTATCAACAACATGTCTCAGTTCAGTGAACTGTTAGAGTTACTGGAGTAAAATATAATTTCGGGATATTGGTTTATTTCAACTCGGAGGGACTGTCAGGCATGTCTGAAAGTGAGTAACTGTAGTAACTTGTGGATCAGCACTGACGCAAGACGTGAACTGATGCGAATGATTCAGTTCGATTTAGCGTACTGGTTCGACCGGTTCATTAAAAAGAACCGATTCGTTCACGAACCGGCCATGTCTATGATCACTAGTCTGCAGAGAGATGGAGGCGGCAAGAGAAAAGGCTGGGGAGTGGAAGCTCCGCAAATACACAAATAGAAAGAGTAAGTGTGGGAGACATTTACCGAAATAATGAAAGATGATGACCAAAGTGCTGCCTTTGTTATATGTAGGCTACGTCTTCTTGCGATGCTGTGTTGTTACAAGTTTATGGCCCAATGACGCTACGATGAGCATGTACTACTTTTAAAAAATACGGTCAGGAAGAGGGTCGGGTACAATATTTTCTTACTTTTTTTGCGGTCCGAGTAGCGGGCGGGTAGTTGAAAACGTTGGTAGTGTGCGGGTTGTTTATACATTGACCCGCGCATCACTGTTCCACACGGCTGACATGTCTCCCCATCTCCCCGCTCTGAGCTGCAGCCGGAGCCTGGGGGTGGGCACTCGGCGCCTGTGATTAACCCATTTCTCAGAACATGGTATCGGTCCCCGGTATCGGGGGACTTTTAACGAGTACGAGTACTTTAGAAAATGTGGTATCGAGGCCGATACCAGATACCGGTATCGGTATCGGTGCATCCCTACTGTAAACTACGCTTTTACTATTTATAAATTGCTGACTCTGTTACCCAAACACTGAGCGAACTCCGTGTTTCCGGTGATGCGGTTATTACTCCGTCAACGTAGCAGTGCTTCGCCTTCAGAGAATAGTTCCCAGGTTTTATATGGTTAAAAGATGTCTGCGTCTCATTTGACTTTGTTATTTGTACATTATGTGACTATACAAATCACAACATGTAAATAAGAAAAACGTTTGTGTTATTTTGCCACTCATTTGGATTAGTATGAAAGCTGCAACCAGTCACATCCAGTCTTTGTGCTAAGCTAGGCTAGCGGTGGGTGCGTCAAACAGACTTATAGCACGCACGGAGATGAAAAAGGTATGTATGGACTTATCTAACTCTGGGGGGTAAGGTGAATAGGCTAAAGTCCCAAAAAGTCGGAGTGTTCCTTTAAGTTGTTTTGATTGATACTGTGAAGCAGCTTTGATACAATCTGTATTGTGAAAAGCGCTATATAAATATATCTGACTTGACTTCATTGGGGACCAAACGGTTCAAGGTCCAAATGAGAGTTTCAGTGCAGCTTCAAAGGGTTTTAAACGACACCAGACGATGAATAAGGGTCATTTCAAAATAAATAAAAAAAAACTAAGTTTTATAAGCACAAATGGTCGCCTTGCTCTGTTCTGTGATGCACGTTCGTGACTCTCCTGTTTGAACTCGTTCATCAAAATGAACGAATCTTTTATATCTAGTCATTTCGTTCGTTAAATGAACCAAATGACTCGGAAAAAAGATTGGTTCATTTTGATGAATGAGTTTGAACTACGGTTTATAAAGAAATGAATACTTTTATTCAGCAATAATGTGTTAAATTGATTAAAAAAAATGTAATAGTAAAGATTTGTTGTTAGTAAAGATTTATGTTTTGAATAAATGCCGATCTTTCGAACCTTTTATTCATCAATGAATAGTTACTTACATATTCAATTTTATTGTAGGCTGTCAGAACAGTAGATACATGAATAGAATGTTTTTAGTTTAGATTGTGTGTGTGTGTGTGTGTGTGTGATGCCAACACATACACTTGCTGTAATAATGAATTTCCTGTTTGCTACCCCTTCAGCTGCCATGGGTGCCATCTTTGGAATGGCCACTTGTCTAAGTGCACATGCCCGAGATGCACCTGAGGACCCAACTAACTATTTCATTGGTGGGTGTGCTTCAGGCGTTTTCCTCGGGGCACGAAGTAAGTACAGTATTCACATGCGCTTGCCGCTTTTTAATATTTTCCTTTTCGTGACGGAATAATCTAACAAGGTTTTGTTGCTGTTTTGAATGTTTAGCACACAGTGCCATCACAGGTACTGCAGCGTGTTTAGGTCTGGGAACTGTGGCTATGCTCACCAAGGTTGGAAAAACAGAAGGCTGGAGAATAACGGGACCCCCAAAGCTGTGACCTGATACGTCCCATAGAATTCGATGTGTTCATATTGTATATTGCTCTCATAAATGTATTAAGATTAAAAATAAAATAATCTCTGGATGTACTCCTTATGTGTTTGACACAGAGTATTTTCTGCTTATTTATTACAATGTGTCTTAGGCCTGGTTTCACAGACAGGTCTTAGATAAAGCCAGGATTAGGCTTTAGTTCAATTAGGACATAGTTTTATAAACATGCATTTACTGGTGTGCATCTTCAGACAAAACAGTGACACTGACATATTTTAAGAGATGTGCTCGTTGCTTTCAGTTAAAACAGCTCAAACATGCATTTTAGTATGGGACTAGTCGCCTTGCCTGAAATTGGCCATTAATGTTAGCCACATGAAACATTAAAACATTGCATAAAATCCAGACTAATACACAGCAGCCTGCTGGCTATAGGGTCAATCGTGTAGTGATTCTTCTCACCAGCAGGAGGCGCTGTGAGCTACACTGACTACGAGAGCAGAGCGCCGGTGTCCTCAAATATCAAAACAACAATCGTTATCGCTTTTTGAAGGTAGTAACATACTAATTATTTATGTTAAATTAAAGTAATACTGTCTGTATGTGCTTTATAACAAAACCTCAACGGGGCGCGGGATTGTTTTGCACAATGAAACTCCCCCAAAAGTTCACAAAGTAACTTATACAATTAGCCTAACGTTACACTTGCTAGAAATACTTCAGCAGAATACACACAGGCTACTTTCTGCTTTATATAACCCTAATGAAACTTGCAAGCCCAATTAATGGTAGCAAGAGTCATTTTCAAGCACAAACAAAATGCATCATTTGAAGTAAAAAAGTTGTAATAGCTGTATACAGTAGCCTATAAACATCTAAATCATTTACAAACTTGTCATAACTTATTAATTATCCATTTTTACAGTATAATAATTATTCATGTTAATAATAATATAGGGAACCCACAACAATAAAAAAAAACATTGCCTTTTTTTAATTAATAGATAATAACAAATGAGATTTCAGTGATATTTTTACCAGTAGGACATGTCCCCAAATCTGGTCACCTTACACTCAAATTGGACATAAAACCCATAAGCCCAGAGCACAACATGGCAGTAGTTGAACAGATAGAATTAGAATATGGAAAAATCAATGACAAATTAGCCGATTTGTTGGCCATTTGATATTTTAATGACATATTTTATACATTTTCTTGCTGTTTTAAGTATTGTTCTGTTTCAACATTGCCATTATTTATTGTTAAGTGGCAGCTTAATCTAAAGGCTTTACAAGAATACACTATCAATATAGCTACATCGACTCAACTGCTATATATATATATATATATATATATAGTGCAAGATGTTTGTTGAATGCACAAGTATATAGCACATGACGAACGTTGTGGTGAGATCTTAATGTAGCCACAAGATGGCGCTGTTAAACCACTGCTCTATTTTTTTTAATTTTTTTTTTGAGGGAAAATAAGCCTAATAGAATTCAAATAGGCCACTCATGTCAAATGATTACGATTGCATGAATCACTCACCATTTCAAATGCCAAAATATGTTCGTAGTTTGGAAATCATTTAAAAAACACATTCCTGTAAAGCTTAATATGGGGCCCCCAACTTTAATTTGTTAGAGCAGTTGAGTTGATATTAGAGGTCTGGGCCTCAAATAGATTTGTTTAGCAGTTTCCATTTGTTCTATTCAGGGAGAATATATAATTACTGGTTTCTGGGGTGGTCTTGTCTGGCAGAAAGTAGAGGTGTGTGTGTGTGTGGCAAGCTCAGAGCTGGAAATCAAACAGTAGTGAGAGTCTCCTCATGTATGTGTGTGTTAAAAGCAACACAGCTCCATTATCACCAGCTCTATTATGAAGACCGTTCCAAGGTGTTGGGATTTTATTAGAGACCCGTTGAGTTCACTGGACCGTATTTACAGGTGATTAGCACAGCGTTTACTGGGAGGCTTTTAAATAATTAATGAGATGTGAGAAACAGCTGTTTGCAGTTTATTTGGTCTCGGCAGCTGGAAAACACAAGAATCTGGGAGATTGATGTGTTTGCTTTGGCATTTACTCTATTGACAACCACAGAAACCAAAAAAAAAGTGTCAATTATCCACGAGGCTACAAGCCAAACAGTGTAATTAGCAGACATGTCCTCATCTGGGCCTTCTCAATCTGCTAATAATTTGATCATGATATTGAAGTTGCAAATCAACTTCTTCTGTAAAGATGAGCTACAGGTTTTTATATATTTCATCCAATAATAATACCCATTTGGAAACACTTAACACATTTTCTGAATTTGAAAAATTGGGGCGTTCTTAGTAATTTCCTATTCAAATATGATGACAATAAATGATAAGAATGAATTAAACTCGATAGAGCTTAAAACACGAAAGAAAATGTTGAGAGAACATTTGCCTCTCTCACTCGTGGGACTAACTATGGTTGTTATGTGAAATTTGGCTCATGGTGACATCATGTGACTGTAATAATGAGCTGGAAACTAGAGTTCCATTTCTTTTATTTAACGGATTACAGCTCCTACAGCACTGGCAGTGAAATACGGATTTTAAAGGTGAAGTGTTTAATGTTTTACATTAAATACTTTCTCCCAAGATGCTTTTGAAGCAATGGTGTAGCTACGGCAGCAGGGGTTTTCAACTTTTTGATATCAAGTAACATCAAAAAAGAATGAATGATGATGATCCCCAAATATGATGATCCCTTGTGAGCTACACCTTTTCAACACACTCTCATTGCAGTTCATAACTACTTTACATTTTAGCGAGTTGCAAATACGCTTGTGATTTCATTCGAACGTTTCTGTAGAATCTGCTTATGCCCCAGTGATTTTTATTTTTAGGGGTGAGATTATTTCTGTACTGTATTTTTATACTCAAAAGATTGAAAATAAAATTGCATAATCGATTATTTCTGACAGTTCACATCACAATACAACAAGTCGACAATAGTAATCTACTAAGAAGTGTCAAACATTCAACCCTGTTACAACGATTCAACCCTGTTTTAATAAAAAAATGTGACCGGGTTGAAGTTTTTGGCTAATAGTAGCCATAACTCCATAGCTCAGACAGTAGCACCACATGACATTTAGGACATCATAAAATTGTAATGTTTTGCAAAACTATTATTTAATTCTTCTTAAACCGTTGTTTACTATCATTTAGTCATACAACAGAGTTGAAATGTTGAGCCTGACAATCTTAATCCGACAGTGAAAAACATGAAATATAGGTAAGAAAAGAAACTGACACTTGCCTTTCTTTGCAGCATGTTCAAGAGACTTGTCTTGTGTGATGTCACATCCTGGATGAGATGCCACAGGGATGAGGGATTGATCCATTATTTTTATAGGGGGTAAATAGTATGGCCAAAGAACGTAGGCCTATATTGACAAGAAGTGAAAGCCAATAGAACATTCCTTTGCAACACCAGCGCCCAGCAGCAGCCCTACGCTTCCGCCATTTCGGGGTGAAAGCGACTCGGCAGTCATATAATATAGGCCTACATATATTTAGTCCAGTGCAGAGATCATTTTTAGGTTGAAATAATTAGGCTAGGTGATTATTTAACTCACAACAGTTAACTTTATAGAAGTTAAAAAAGAAGTTGCTATTTAACCGGGCTATTAACCCCACACAACTTGAGACAGGGAAGATTTAATTCATTATATTACTCTCCACATTAAGTGTGATAGGTAAGAATAAAGTGATATCAGTTCATAAAGTTATAATAACATAGACCGTTTCCCGGGATCGAGGTACACATAACGTTACTTACAAAAATAAGTTATCAATGAAATAAATTCAGCAAATGAATGTTGTACTAAAATGTAAATGTTTGACAATAAATATATAACAGCAATAGAATAGCTTTACAGTAAACTGTTTTTTTTTTTTTTTTTGCAGTACTAGCCTATCTTATATTAATGACGCAAGACCATGTAAACAAACAAAGAAACACAGCCAATGTCCAAAGTGGCAATTAGTTATAGGATAACGGACACAGCGCATCAATGATCATCATGTTTGTAGCATGATCCAGGGGATTAAAACGTCCAAAATATATTTCAGGCCTAGTGGACTTGGTAACTAATTGGTAAAGTTGCATACAATGGAAATACTCACTAATGCAAGAAAAAACTACCTCAAAAAATGTTATCTGTTATCTGTGCTCTTGTCCAGTAACTCCAGTTGGAATTTTCACCCCGATATGGCTGCCGCGCTACCGAAGCGCCATCTAGTGCCTGTTACCAAAAAAGCATCAGAGTTTCGCCTCTTGTTCTTCTATACTCTTTGGTATGGCGTGACGGGGTTAAAAACAATCTGGAGGAGGTATAAATATTGCAATTTAATATATATATATATATATATATATATATATATATATATATATATATATATAGACCATTTCACAAGATGTAAACAACACTGGTCCAGAAGCACTTCCTGTTTCAGTTTTTTAACACTACACAAAAGCTGGGATAAAATACAACCAACAGAACATTTAAAACTGAATCAAAAAGTTAAACAAACATCTTTAAGATATTTTCTTTACATGTGAAATAAAGAAAACAGTTACAAACTGAAACAGGAAGTGCTTCTGGAGCAGTGTTGTTTACATCTTGTGAAATGGTCTATATATGAAGAGTTCAGATGCAAAAACCTCTAAGTGCCATTTGAAATTTTCTTCTAGGATGATCATTTTTATCAAGCTTGTATTTTTAAGTTCAGTGATTTCACTTAAATGGCAAAGATAATCACCTATTAATTGTTATCCTAAGTGAAATTACTGAACTTAAATGTACAAGTTTGATAAAAAATCATCATTAAAGAAGAAAATTTCAAATGGCATTTAGAGGCTTTTGCATCTGAACTCTTCATATATATATATATATATATATGCAATTAAGCTTGGTCCTTGATGTCACAACAATGATTGGTTTACCTCTAAAACAAGCAGAGGATTGTAATATGAAGTATCTGTCCTGCAGTTTCTTGTGACCTTTCGTTCTAATGAGTTTGCTGGAAAAAGAAGCTGACATGAACTTTCTTTTGCCACTCTGCTTTTATTGATCAACTCGCTGGCTTGATTTCCTTACAATTGAATGCATAAGTTGGAATACAGGTTCATCTTTGTCAGAAGTGCTGAATTTCAAATCAAAAGGCTACTTGGTTTGGCAGATGAAAGAAAAAAACTATTTCTAAATATGGTATCCATATCCTGGTGTGTTCACTGCATTAGGAGATCTGGGAGAGAAGCTCGCTCAGCATATTAAATGTAGAAACGTCTCCGTCTCAGCGGAAGCCCAAAAACAGTTAGCATCGACCCAGAGCTCTTGTGCGTCAGGGGCATCATTCTTCCGAGTCAAGAGTCCGATTCTGCAGTTCCTGATGGCAGCAACCTACTCTGTGATAAATGTGCAGATCAGAAGGGAGAGAGTGGCTCTCGTGGAGCTGTTTTCTTCATAAACCAGCTGACAATCTCTTCAACTCTGACCTGAGATATATGCACCCGGCTTTAATGGATGTGATCTTTTAGAAATGTTTCTGATATCAGAGCATGTTAAAAGCCTCTCTCCATTATAGCTGGCAGTTTGATAAGCCGCTCAAGGGCCTGTAGGACGGCACGTCGTCCTTAGTTATAATGAAAGTGACTGTGGGACTTTTATTCGGCTGGCTCTCCAAAGTCCAAGATGTGACATTAATGAAGTCTGTGTTGATAAATAATGAAGATTTATAGCTGCTTATGTCTGCTGGTGATGGTTCAGAGTGGGTGTGTGATGGACAGCACTATTGACGTCCTCTATCTACTTAACCTAATGGACATAATGAACTAGATGTCCAATGAAATGATGTCCAGATACATTTACTGAAACCAAGAACTAATCGTTTTCATTTGTTTTACAGTCGGTAGGTAATGCATAACATAACTCCTATGGGCGGAGTGTACAATATACAAACAGTATACCTTGTGGATAGTTATGTCATGTCCCTGCAGACTGATCTCATGAAGTAGCGTGTGTATGACACGCCAATTCGTATTTCCATTTTTGGCGTGCTATCAAGACGCATAATCGCCTTTCAGCGTGTTTATGAACGCCGTTGACTTAACGTTATATAAATATATGACTTACCTCAACCCCGTCCCTAAACTTAACCGTCACTGGGGTTAATGGCATTTATGACTGGAGATTTGACTGCGTGTACAGACACGCGGAATGACGCGGACGTTAATGGCGTAGACATATACGCATACACGCGGATACACGCGGATAGCACAAAATGCGTGGAGATAACACGCCACCTGACTCGAAAGTGGCGTATATGTTTACGCAAAAGTCATGATGTCATATTGGTCCCTGCATGCTATTCTTGCATGTATCATGTGAAAGTTTCTGGGTTTACTGAATTTACACGGCTAATTTATGCGAATTCATACAAATTCGTACAAATGACCAACCCTGACCCCGCCCCTAAACCTACGCATCACTGGGGTTTAGACGAATTAGATGAATTAGCCACCTTTTACTCACATGTACGAATTCGTACGAATTGTTCATGACTCGTGAGATAGCGTTGGAATTTTTATAAAAAAACATATAGTGGGCTTTTCTGCACCTATTTTTAAAATATATAAAATACGGCATGTTACTAACTAGGGTCCCTCCAGGGAATATCGGCCATTTCCATCACTTCTTATAACTATAATTTTGTCTTGTATATGAATGTTTTTATGTGGGACAGAGTAACTTGCTGCTTAGGCTTCCATTGTAAGTGCATTACTGTAACATTTGTTTGTTTTTACAAACTTAGTAACTAAAAAATATGTTTTGTGGCTGATAGAAAAGCAACTTTGACTGAAATAACCACTCGTTACAACCGAGGTATGCAGCAAAGCATTTGTGAAGCCACAACACACACAACCTTGAGGCGGATGGGCTACAACAGCAGAAGACCCCACCGGGTACCACTCATCTACACTACAAATAGGAAAAAGAGGCTACAATTTGCAAGAGCTCACCAAAATTGGACAGTTAAAGACTGGAAAAATGTTGCCTGGTCTGATGAGTCTCGATTTCTATTGAGACATTCAGATGGTAGAGTCAGAATTTGGTGTAAACGGAATGAGAACATGGATCCATCATGCCTTGTTACCACTGTGCAGGCTGGTGGTGGTGGTGTAATGGTGTGGCGGATGTTTTCTTGGCACACTTTAGGCCCCTTAGTGCCAATTGGGCATCGTTTAAATGCCACTGCCTACCTGAGCATTGTTTCTGACCATGTCCATCCCTTTATGGCCAGCATGTACCCATTCTTTAATGGCTACTTCCAGCAGGATAATGCACTCAAAGCTCAAATCATTTCAAATTGGTTTCTTGAACATGACAATGAGTTCACTGTACTAAAATGGCCCCCATAAGCCCCTTTTCCACCAAAGCATTTTGAGAGCCGGTCCGGAGCCGGTGCCTGCGTGTGAACCACTTCTTTGTGTTTCGACAGCCAAAGAACCGGTTCTCGGCCGGGAAAACTGGCTCCAAAGCGGCACCATCTCTTTGCTGGACTAGAACCGTTCTTTTACCACGTCATGCTTACGTCGTGGGCTGGGGTGGGTTTAGATGTGTTCTAAACATCTTTTCTGACCATAATATAGGATCACAAAGCCAGGAGAAACATTTGCAGAAACACGATGGAGTCCGCCTTTGTAATTGTTATGCTTAAAGTTGGCGCAAGCGTTTCTACTTTTTTTTTTATTGAAAACATAATGAGCAAAGAAGAAAACAGTCACAATATAGAACAAATAAATGGAAAGAAAACAAGACACAAGACAGGGATACATAATTACCAGAAAAGATTACATATCAAACAAAAAGATTAAAAGACTTACATGTTTCAATTGTTTTTTAAGCCTTCTTGGTACACGAGTTAGAGATAACGTTTCTAGCTAAGACGTATGGCCATATACACAGTGACGTAACAACGTCGTTCCCTGGGCGCTCTAGTCAGTGGAAAAACAAACAGGTTCTGAACGGGTTCGCAAGTTGAACCAACTCCGAACCAACTTTGAACCAGTACCAGTTCCGAACCAGTTCTTTTTTGGTGGAAAATGGGTAATAGTCACCAGATCTCAACCCAATAGAGCATCTTTGGGATGTGGTGGAACGGGAGCTTTGTGCCCTGGATGTGCATCCCACAAATCTTCATCAACTGCAAGATGCTATCCTATCAATATGGGCCAACATTTCTAAAGAATGCTTTCAGCACCTTGTTGAATCAATGCTTGTATCCTCTTGGAATTATTATTGACAGATCGTTTGTTTCTAATCCTACCAGAAGGCTGATTGCTCTGCCTAGAGCATTAGCAGCGTAACCTCGAGATCAAAACCAAGGACCTTTTTTGGACCAAGGACCAAGTCTTCTGTGTCTCCAATGGTCGCACCCAGCCTCCCTCTCCCTCCCTCGAATTAAAAGTGAGAAGGTGGAACTTGTGGATAGTTTTAAATATCTGGGGACAATTATTGATAAAGGATTGCGTTTTGATGTGAACACAGATGCTTTGTGTATTAAAGAGCCTCTATCATGGATTTTTGAAAATGACTGTTCATATGGTGTGGAATATAGCTCTAAGGGAATGAAAACATCCTGCAAAGATTTATATCTGAAAGTGCACCGTATATAAAGTTATTTCAAAAGTGAGAGTCGACTCTGAGTCTATGAAATGAATTGTTTTTGAAACGAGTCATTAGCTGTTACATCGTGACGTAGAGAGGTCATTGGCCGCGCCCAGTTACTGCGCGCGCAGACGGAAGCGTAAACTTGAAGTACAGGGGCTCAATCTTAAGTTTATCAAACGACGAGAACACTTTTGTGCACAAAAAAACAACAAAAATAACGACTTTATTTCAACTATTCGTTTATTTCTCCCTCTGCGCGAGTCAGGTTACTAGTTTAATAGCGTAAGCTTCTGTTATTGTACGTCACACGCATCACACACACATGACCAGCGTCGGCCAATAGTGAGCCTACGTGTGACGTAGCTCTACGCAATCACACTACGTTAACTGACTACAGGCCCATGGAGAAGGAAGTGAATCGTTGAAATAAAGTCGTTATTTGTGTTGTTTTTTTGCGCACAAAAGTGTTCTCGTCGTTTGATAAACTTAAGATTGAGCCCCTGTAGTCACTTGGACTATTTTAACGATGTCTTTAATGACTTTTCGGGGACAGCAAGAGCCAGTCCCTCAAAAAGCCTACGGACTGTATGCACAGGAGCGATCTTAATATCTTAAATATCTTAATTTGTGTTCCGAAGATGAACGAAGGTCTTACGGGGTTGAAAAAACATGAGGGTGAGTAAATACTGACAGAATTTTCATTTTTGGGTGAACTAACCCTTTAAATAAAAGATTTGGTTTCTAAGAATGTGGCACATTTAAACTAATATTCATTTATTTATTATTTTCAGAATCGTGAACACTGTTGTGCCATGGACCATATTCATTGTAAGATTTAATTCTGACAATCACTGAGGTGCTTTGAATGACTCAATGCAGCACTGTGAGCAAGCTAAGATAAGAAAAGAAAGCTCTGTTAAGAAGAAACGACCATTCTTTAAATTTAGATTGTGCTGTTGACTTTAATACAACCTCAGTTGATTCTGTGAACACCAAGTGATCCTGTTTAATGGAATTTCAGCCATTCGTGCCCAGAGTTTTCAAACTGTAGTAAACATTAGCATACTTGTGCATTTGTGGATTTAGTACAGCCCATGTTGTCTTGTTTTACTTAGTTTTGGGTTTTAGTGTTATGCTACCATTGATTTATTATGCTTTTAATTACACTCTCTGTCTAAAGAACCAAAATCACCCTCATCTCAGTATAAAAGATGAGTTTGTTTAGTGTGAGATAAACTCAGAGTGAGAAATATATGAAGTTGGTCTTTAGCTAATAAAAACCTAAACCAAGCCAGTCCCACGGCTGAATAATTTACTGTGTGCTGAGTGGAGGGAATCCAATACACTGACACCAAACTTCTCAAATTTGACCACTCACAATCCCCACCCTCCTGAACACACATATCCTCACACACAAACATCTGGGATGCAACGTCTGCAGAAAATGATGAGGCATAAGTCCCCACGGGTGAGATTGCGGCTTTTTAAAGCGTTCTTTCCCCGATCCCGGCACCGAAAACATGGGACGTTTTGCAGATATTGAGTCCTGAAAGCGAACTTCTTCTTTAAAACCCCTCGTATCAGTGTGTAATCCCTGGAGTCAAGCTATCTGTACTTTAACATTTCTGCAAATTCATTTAAGCGAGCAAAATGCTTCTATAAATTTTCAGTGCATGCAGGGGACTTACCTATTCAATCTGTAGTGGGGTTTGAAACAATTGGACTCTCTTTTGGCTGCTTGGAAGCATGAACTTGTGCTTACTTTGTAAATGCCAAGAGGAGCTTTTCTGTGTATGTAAATATTACTGTGAACTGAGAAACAAAGTATAAATCTCCGAATATTTGTCAATTAACAGGAGCGGGAATATGGTGCAAACAAAGTAGAAAGCAGAACAGATGTTCGATTTGAATTATTCTTTAACCTCGCTACATTGGTGTCCAAAAATGGTTTAAAAGATTCATTCGGTCTGAAGAAATGGCTTAATAAAACGGCGTGCGCTAAGATAATTATAAATCTGTCATCATATTCTCATGTGATAAAGAGATTCCACAATGATAGCAAAAACATCTGTTTCATGCTGTTCACAATAGGACTAACACAGATCATTTGACCCTTTGCGCAACACAATATCACTATCAATCTGACTTTATCTCTGAAGACGCCTCACGTCTGTTGAAGATAAATAGCCAAAGAACATCTTTAGATATAATCTGGATTTCCCTAGAAAGTTCTCATGCTTTTGTATGATAAAGCACCAAGTGATATATCATGTCCCACTTATTTGTTTTGGATATGTTTATGTTATATGCATATATACTGCATATGTGTGTGTCAAGTCAAGTCATATTTATTTATAGATCGCTTTTTACAATATGCTGACAGATTGTTTCAAAGCAGCTCTACAGAGATAACAGGAAAATAATGCAAAACCAAGTTTGTTTCCAGAAGAAAATACACTGTAAAAAAATATTTTCATGATTTGTAATCAGAAATTTTTTTTCTTTTGTCAAGTCAACTTAAATAATTTATGTAGCTCAGATAAAATAATATTTTGAGTTTCTGATGATTAAATCAATCTCCTTCATTGTATTAACTCAATTTTTCAATTTCAATGAACTTAAAATTTTAAGGCAACCAGGTTACTTCATTTTTTTAAGTTAAACCAACAATATTTTTTTTACAGTGTAGCATCACGGTCCAGCTTCAGACAGTTCAGTGATGCTTCATTTCTGTTGTATAAAAAGTTATTCATTTAGTTCATTTATATATATATATATATAGCCGCTCTGAAGAAAACCGTGATGTCATCGTCCAGCTCAGTTCAGTTCTCAAATAATGGTGTCAATGCAGGTAGATCAATAATATTGTTGAATATTAAATTATAAGTTTGTAATATTTGATAATATTAAAGTTTAAATTTATATATATATATATATATATATATATATATATATATATATATAACTTGTTATGAATTAAAACATGAAACATTTTATTTATCATAATTTTTGGCTTTATTTCTCATTATTGCGACTTTATATCTCACAATGTGACTTTATTTCTTATTTTAATCTAATAAAAAAACAACTTTTAGGTTTTACCTCACTCTTAAAAATAAAGGTTCTTTATTGACATTTATATGGTTTCATGAAGAATGTTTAACATCCATGGAAACATCTCACTGCACAAAAGGTTCTTATACCGGGAAAAAGAAGGTTCTAATATTTAATTGCATTTTAAATGAAATGCAATCCGGTTTCCGGTCAGGGCACAGTGCAATAACTGCCACTTTGAAAGTCGTGGATGATTTCAAAGAGGCTTTAGATAATAAATTCACCTGTGTTTCTCTGTTCATAGACCTCACAAAGGCGTTTGACACTGTGGACCATTCATTACTCGTAAATACTCTGATGAGTGCTGGTATTGGACTCAATGCAGTTAAATGGTTCCATAGCTATTTGTCCAATCGTTCGCAAATGGTCAAACATGGCAATGATATGTCAAACCCAGTTCCTGTTACAAAGGGTGTTCCACAAGGTTCAGTTTTGGGACCTTTGCTTTTCCTACTTTATATTAATAATATTTGTGACAAGTTTACATTTTGTAAGTATCATCTGTACGCAGACGACACAGTTCTGTACTCCTGTGCCCCAACAGCTGAGTTGGCCTTTTCTAATGTGCAGGCAGATTTTGATACCCTGCAACATGCTCTGTTAGATTTAAAGCTACTTTTAAACCCACACAAAACTAAAGTTATGGTTTTTAATACAGGGCGAACTAAGCTACCATCCCTATCCATCACGTCACTGGATGGAGTTTGTATCCAGTCTGTAGATAATTACAAATATCTGGGAATCTGGTTGGACAAAAGGCTTCATTTGCGCAGGCTCGAACACTGGTACATTTTAATTTACAAGGTAATTTTAGGAAAACTTCCAATTTATTTAAAAAGGAAATTTGTATTACTTCAAAGCTGTCATAATCTCAGGTCACATAATTGGCTTCAGTTTAAAGTGCCTGCTGTCAGAACAGAGGCTGGAAAGCTAAGCCTGTTCTATTATGGCCCTTGGTCTTGGAATGATTTGCAGACCAAACTGAAACTACAATACTACATTTCTCTATACGATTTTAAATATAGAATACAGGAGGTGGTCACTATTAATTGCTGTTGCTATGCCAATTCTATTACCACTTAACTTTTTATCAAACATTTGATTTAATTTATTTTTTCTGTGAATAGTACTTTGTATTATGTAGGGCATGGTGCAGTACCTAAATGTTTGTAGTTTGTGCTGTGTCATGGTGTTGTATAATATGTTGTCATGGAAATTTGCTTGTGTTTTTTTTTTTTTGTATCTAATGACTTGTCTTGCTTGGTTTCTTAGTGTTGCTTGTTATTTGTTTAATCCTGCTGACCCTGACCCTGTCTTAGGTCTCACTTGTAAAAGAGGTTTTCACCTCAATGTGACTTTCCTAGTTAAATAAAGGTAAAAAAAAAAAAAAAAAAAAAACATTCAGGAGACAATTAAATAGGCAGTAAAATAACCTCCCACTAACAAATGAAACTTTAAGCAGAAAATTGTGGTCATAAAGTAAATGAAAATGAGGGCTTATTAACTGGAAATTGTATAACACGCCCTTTTCCTTGTTATAAAGAATTTTCTCACCGTTTTTAAGGAAACACACACAAGTAAGTAAATGGATGTTTTGTTGACACAGTGATCCGACAACTTTTGTTTTATTTCCAACTAATGCTGGACGGAAGTCTGCATTGCAGGCCCAGTGGTTCTCCTGTACACACACATCTTCCAAACATTCTGAAGGTAACAGCATTATCATACATGGCCCCTCTGAGCGGAGATGCACAGCTGTGAGTTACTGTAGTGTTTACACCACTGCAACCCTCTTCATAGCCTCACCTGCTCGCTGTCCTCTGGCCAGCGCTCAATCTGACCTCCCATTAGAGAGAGGGAGGTCCATCTCTTCATCTTAATAACGGATGATAAACTGACGGCGGTGATTAAGAGTGTTGGAATGCAAAATCGCTCAGTTCTGCTCAGGCCTCCAGCTACAGTGGCTATTTTATGGTTTTTGCTTTTCAAAGAACTGAACAAAAGTTTGGCCTCTTGCATGTTTCTACATTTCCTAGAAACCCAAACACGGCGTGAGATGTATTTGGTGTCGCAGACCCATAGAAGTCAATAGGGTCAATACGAATGCCTTGGCTTGTTTGTTTTAGAGAAGTCATTTTTGGTCCAAATTTAAACGTTCTACCAGTAAAAGAAATATGTGCGTCTCAAACTAAATAAATACATTTGAAAATATTTTGGGTGTCTGTTTGGAAAGGTATCAGGGTTGACCGTTTTACAATTTAATTTGACGTTACAAGCCTTTTGCTTAAGATCATAAAAGTTCAAGTGCTTCTTGAAAATGTTTCAAAGAACTATTCAATATTGTGAATATCCAGTCTTCAGTGTAACATGATCCTCGAAAAGCACTTCTAATATGCTGATTGGTACAGAACCCCGCACATGACATTCGGGAAAATACATGGTTTAAGAATTAAAGAATTTGTTTCCACGACTTACTAATATGTCAGCACGTTTAACTAATACGTTGCCTCGCTTTAATTAAACCAGGCGCACTATAAAATAATTTGTTCCCTCGTTTCACTAAATTGTGGCTACGATAATTAGTTCCTTTGTTTTGATTGTGTTTTTAACAAAATGAAGGAAAAAATTAGTTCAACGTGGCCACGATTTACTAACATTTCCTTTTTGGCATAAAGGGTTCTTTAAAATGTAGTCAAAAACCCTATGATTTTAAACCCCACTGAACCTTTTTATTTCCTTAGATGCCCCTGCGAGTTGCTAACTGCTAACATGCTAACCAGCAAAACTTTGGCTTCTTGAGTAGACCACACAAAAGTTGTTCTTTTGATTCATGCTAAATTCCTAGTCCTCTTGTGAGACACAGGCTTAAATGTAAATAGTTATTTCCTGAAAATCTCATTCGCTGCATGTACATTCAGGTTTGGCGTCAGTGATCCGTGACCATCGCTGATGTCAAAACTGGTGCAACACGTCTTAACACGTGTACATTTCCATCCGCTCCTCAACACAAAGCTATCGTGTGGTTTCCGAAGAATTGGAATATCGTCAAATCTCTATGGAGCCTGACAGCCGCTCTAAGAAAATTAGATTAAGGAAATGAATTTTTATTAAGGGGTGCGCTGTTCCTTTAATTCAGAAACTTAGTAGACTTATACAATACAAACTAAAAATGTCTAAAGAGGGATTCTTTAGTAAGTCATTTGGTCTAAAAAATGTTTGGATTCTGGTGTGTGCGATTCACATTGTGCTTTCAACTCTGATATCCATGAACAGGTCAGTGATGTTCCTGCACATACAGCACTCCCAGTCCCACAACCATCCCATGACTTTAAAAGCATTTATGAATGGACAATCCTCACAATGGCCTGTGTCTACTGAAATGGTTTAACGCCACTCCCCGGAGATCAGTCATCAGGCTAAATTAGTTTCTATGGGAACTGTAACAAACAGCCATCGCTTTCTGTATCCGATAAATAATGAGCCAAACATGTTGAATCAAGACTCGTCTGGGAGAGACAGCTGATTTAATCCAGTTATATATACACCTCATCTATAGTGTCTTATAGCATATAGCTCTTAAGCATTTTAGGGCTTTGACTGTCCCTCTGTGTCAAGATTAAAGGCTGTCGTTCACTTTGACATCATGAAGTTTTCTTGTCATCCATTTGTGGCTTCAGAAAGCTTAGCGCATATCCACAGAATTGCAACGCCCCTATTTTAGCCATACACATCCAACTCCTTTGTGTGCTTGTTTGTTAAATCGTTTTATAGTATTATAATATAGTCGCTGTATTTAACACGTTTTTATCTCATGAGCACAGATAAAGGGTGGGGATTGATCCCATGCTATCAATGCTTATATTGAAGATTGTTATTTTTCTAATTTAATTGAAACCTAGAAATATTGCAAATCTTAAAGTCCCCTAGTCAATAATTGTAGCCCTTGTAGCCCAATAATCGTACTGCTTGTAAACAGAACGTTTTGCGCCTCCGGCTATATCAGTACGTCATCTTATACGGTAGGGGGCGGTAAAACTCCTAAGCGGTGAGCAGCCGGTAACAAAAAGTAGTCGAAGAAGAACGGTCTCGTCTCAGTTCTCGCGCATGCGCCCATAAGGAAGTAATGGAAAGTCGAATAAAGTCGTTATTTACGTTTTTTTTTCGCACAAAAAGTAGTCTCGTCGCTTGATAAAGTTATAGTTGAGGCACTGTAGGCACATGGAATATTAAAACCTTTTCTTTTAATGACTTTCTGGGCCGTCAAGAGGCAGTCCCTCATTCTGTCTATGGAAGAGTGATCCAGCCCTCAGATTCAATCAAAAATATCTTTATTTGTGTTCCGAAGATGAACGAAGGTCTTACGGGGTTGGTACAGCATGGGGGTGAGTAATTAATGACTTAATTTTCATTTTTGGGTGAACTAACCCTTTAAAGGGATTATCACCGGATGGCCATTCTTTAGGGTGTTCATGTAAAGTTTGTAATATACTTTGATTAAAATTCTACAGTGTTTGTTTAAAACAACACAATTTTTACCTCCTCAAAAACAGCTCTGTTCAGAGTGACCTGTTTCGGCGCATGTCTCTTTAAATGATAATGAGCAACTACTCTCTTCCATGAGGGGAGTTGAATGGCTGAGACTGGAAATATGCTAATACGGGACAGTCCGCCAGTGGTCGTGGGCGTAGGAAGCATGAGCATTATGACATCATAATGCTTAGACAATCCAAACGGCCTGATTATTGAGACTGTTTAGACTTTTTGAGGATTAAAAAAAATGGAGTGAATGGATTTTTTTCATTGTATGGTGGTTGTGTCCACACACTGCAAACACACATTACTATGCAAACACCACATAAGAGTGAATTTTGCATCCGATGACTCCTTCAAAACTCATCTTTGATTACCCAAATGCAATATTTAAACATTTAAAAGAATCGTCGACAACTTCTGCCTGGTCCGCTAACTATGTTTCACGCAAGAAGTGATAAGGAAATAACGCAAGATCATGTGTGTGTGAGACCGGAGGTCTCGCGCAAGACTGACATTGTTATTAAAAATAATAGCCTGGAAGAAGATTGCGGTCCAAATTGTCTGAGCGCTGATTTGCAACGAAAAGGAGAGAGACAAAAAAAAACGATTATGCAGGAGGAAATGGTTGGGAAGACATGGGAAGCAATTGTGCGTTCTGCAAAGAGACTTGTGGGTAAATAAATAATTTTGCAATATGCTGCTGTTGCTTCTGGATATATATAGATATATCTGTTTGATATAATTGTAAATAAATCTATTAAAGGTGCTCTAAGCGATGTTGGGTGACGTCACTTCTTGTCAAACAAAATGGAGGCTATAGCTCGACCCTCCCTCCTCCTCCCTTCCGTTGCAGGCGCACTAACCCCAGGCACAGGGGACAGCTAGCGGATAGTGAGGAGATGTTTGCTGTATCTGACAAAAATGTCAGCCTAAAAAACGTGTGACATCACTTAGAGCACCTTTAAAATACTGATATTCTGGTCTAAAACTCCTCCCGGAACTCCACGCTGCCCTGTATCTTGCTCTCTCATTGGCTGTAGGTCATCGCCGATGTAGTTTCACGAGTTCACACTTACAAATTTACATTTATATTTTGTCATTTAGCAGGCGCTTTTATCCAAAGCGACTTCCATCTAAAGAGACAAAATCAAACACGTCATCGTGAAGAGGCAATAACAACACAAGAAGTGCTCAAAATACATTGCTCAGAGTAGAATAAACCAGACAAGTACGTTTTTTTTTGTTTTTTTTTAAACAAATAAGTCGGATAGAATAAAACCCAGAGTACTCCCCCAATATTCCTGACTGTGGAAGGAACAAGCCAAGATTTTGTGGTGAAGTAAATACTACAGAAAAAAACAATTTAATTTACATGAAAAAGGTTAGTTCAGGCAAGAATTTAAAAAATAAGTAAATTCTACATTAGAACTCAATTAAATCATGTAGAAATGAAATATCAACGTAAATATCAACATTATAAAATTAAATAAAATGACTCAACTTTTCTGATACTGGTGTTCCCATCATGCACTGGGCCATGAATAATTAATGAGGTTGATTTTTCACTGTTTTCCAGCTGTATTTACACTATTTTATCATTACTTTTGTTGTTAGAATTAGTAATTTGCCATTTTGTGACATTTGGAGTTCATTATCTACTTAAAATGACACATTCAAACACAAAAACGATCTATCAAATGTTACCGTCATTGTGTATTGTCTACCAAATATTGAGGTCTGCATTCACACATGCTTTATCAAAGAAAAATTAAGAAAAATTAAGAAAAATTCAATTAAATAGAATAGTTATTACTTAATCTTTAATAAGCTAAATAAAAATTAGTTAATTTCTTATGTTACTTTCACTTAACTTAGTTAAGTAGAGTTTACTTAATTATATGTGTGAAATTTACTCAAAAAATATCAGTACAAAAACTTGCCTTGAAAAAATTAAGTAAATTTTACTTCTTGTTTTTTACAGTGTGTGGCGGAGGGATGCGGAAAAACTGTCGAGGAATGTAGGTGAGTCGAATGAGTGAATATATGCTTCCTCTCATGCTGATAGGATAGACATCATGATTGTTAATGACATGTTGATTGGATTGATTATTTGAATATGCTCCCCCTGAACTTTGTTTAATGAAACATGATTTTCTGTCAGAGCACATTTACACAGCAGGATTTTGAATCGCAGACAGGTCCAGAACTTTAGCACGCCAAATATCTCACGGGCGTCGACGACTCATCGCGATTCTCTCAGATCGCGTCACCGATTTGCTTATGATTTCAGGAACTCGACATGAGATTCACTCGGCCAACTTACTGAGGTAATATGATTAGCCTTTTGCTTGACTATGTTGTCAAACACCTAATAACGTGTTGCTAATGTTACACAAACCCGTTTCCGTTCATCTCAGAGTCAGGAAACTGACTTCTAGAAATCATCAGAAAGACTTTGAACAACTCAGAATGTCTGTGGAGAAAGGCATATAGTTCATTAATAACAGCGTATACATCATACACTCGCCATATTGATAAATCTACCCAATTTTTCATATCAACAGAAAAATATACCGGGATAACCTGAGTTCTCCCGAGACCCTGCTAGTTCAAAGTTAATGATATACCAAAGCCTGCCAGCACATTGACGTGATTGGTTAGGGTAGTTTGTAATGTCAAAAACACCAGTGTGTTTTTGAGACTGTCTTTAGATCATCGCAGTTTTAAAGAGAAAACTAGAAAAAAAAGTTTGATGACAAACTTTAAGTTGGCTTGAGAAAGCCGGACCAGAGCGTTTGAAGTTTTGAAGTTTGAATGAAGTTTTAAAGATAGATTAGAAAGAAAGAAAGAAAGATGGATAGATTAGTTAGAAAGAAATATAGATAGATAGATAGATAGATAGATAGATAGATAGATAGATAGATAGATAGATAGATAGATAGATAGATAGATAGATGTTTTCGGCAAGAATCTAACATGATTAGCATGTAGCTAGCTTGATGCTAATTTGATTAGCATGTAGTTAAGATGATTAGCATGTTGTTAGCATGATTAGCATGTAGCTAGCATCATAATAGCATGATTAGCATGTTGCTAGCATCATGCTAACGTGTTTTTATCAAGAAGCTAGCATGACTAGCATGTAGCTAGCATCATGCTAACCTGATTAGCATGTTGCTAGCATCATGCTAGCATGTTTTAGCAAGAAGCTAGAATGATTAGCATGTAGCTAGCATCATGCTAGCATGATTAGCATGTTGCTAGCATCATGTTAGCATGTTTTTAGCAAGAAGCTAGCATGATTAGCATGTAGCTAGCATCATGCTAGCATGATTAGCATGTTGCTAGCATCATGCTAGCATGTTTTTAGCAAGAAGCTAGCATGATTAGCATGTAGCTAGCATCATGCTAGCATGATTAGCATGTTGCTAGCATCATGCTAGCATGTTTTTAGCAAGAAGCTAGCATGATTAGCATGTTGCTAGCATCATGCTAGCATGTTTTTAGCAAGAAGCTAACATGATTAACATGTAGCTAGCATCATGCTAGCATGATTAGCATGTTGTTAGCAAGAAGCTAACATGATTAGCATGTAGCTATCATCATGTTAGCATGATTAGCATGTTGCTAGCATCATGCTAGCATGTTTTTAGCAAGACGCTAGCATGATTAGCATGTAGCTAGCATCATGCTAGCATGATTAGCATGTAGCTAGCATCATGCTAGCATGTTTTTAGCAAGAAGCTAGCATGATTAGCATGTAGCTAGCATCATGCTAGCATGATTAGCATGTTGCTAGCATCATGCTAGCATGTTTTTAGCAAGAAGCTAGCATGATTAGCATGTAGCTAGCATCATGCTAGCATGATTAGCATGTAGCTAGCATCAAAATAACATGATTAGCATGTAGCTAGCATCATGCTAGCATGTTTTTAGCAAGAAGCTAGCATGATTAGCATGTAGCTAGCATCATGCTAGCATGATTAGCATGTTGCTAGCATCATGCTAGCATGTTTTTAGCAAGAAGCTAGCATGATTAGCATGTAGCTAGCATCATGCTAGCATGATTAGCATGTTGCTAGCATCATGCTAGCATGTTTTTAGCAAGAAGCTAGCATGATTAGCATGTAGCTAGCATCATGAAAGATGTTAGAAAGATGGATAGATTTGTTAGAAAGAAAGATGGATAGATTAGTTAAGTTGAAAGAAAGACTGATAGATTAGTTAGGTAGAAAGAAAGATGGATAGATTAGTTAGGTAGAAAGAAAGATGGATAGACTAGTTAGAAAGAAAGATGGATAGATTTGTTAGAAAGAAAGACTGATAGATTAGTTAGGTAGAAAGAAAGATGGATAGATTAGTTAGGTAGAAAGAAAGATGGATAGACTAGTTAGAAAGAAAGATGGATAGATTTGTTAGAAAGAAATATGGATAGATTAGTTAGAAAGAAAGAAAGATGGATAGATTAGTTAGGTAGAAAGAAAGATGGATAGATTTGTTAGAAAGAAAGATGGATAGATTTGTTAGAAAGAAAGAAAGATGGATAGATTTGTTAGAAAGAAAGAAAGATGGATAGATTTGATAGAAAGAAAGATGGATAGATTAGTTAGAAAGAAAGATGGATAGATTTGTTAGAAAGAAAGAAAGATGGATAGATTTGTTAGAAAGAAAGAAAGATGGATAGATTTGTTAGAAAGAAAGATGGATAGATTTGATAGAAAGAAAGATGGATAGATTTGATAGAAAGAAAGATGGATAGATTTGTTAGAAAGAAAGATGGATAGATTAGTTAGAAAGAAAGATGGATAGATTAGTTAGAAAGAAAGATGGATAGATTAGTTAGAAAGAAAGATGGATAGATTAGTTAGAAAGAAAGATGGATAGATTAGGTAGAAAGAAAGATGGATAGATTTGTTAGAAAGAAAGAAAGATGGATAGATTTGTTAGAAAGAAAGATGGATAGATTTGATAGAAAGAAAGATGGATAGATTTGTTAGAAAGAAAGATGGATAGATTTGTTAGAAAGAAAGATGGATAGATTAGTTAGAAAGAAAGATGGATAGATTAGTTAGAAAGAAAGATGGATAGATTAGTTAGAAAGAAAGATGGATAGATTAGTTAGGTAGAAAGATGGATAGATTAGGTAGAAAGAAAGATGGATAGATTTGTTAGAAAGAAAGATGGGTAGATTAGTTAGAAAGAAAGATGGATAGATTTGTTAGAAAGAAAGATGGATAGATGTGTTAGGTAGAAAGAAAGATGGATAGATTTGTTAGAAAGAAAGATGGATAGATTTGTTAGAAAGAAAGATGGATAGATTTGTTAGAAAGAAAGATGGATAGATTAGTTAGAAAGAAAGATGGATAGATTAGTTAGAAAGAAAGATGGATAGATTTGTTAGAAAGAAAGATGGATAGATTTGTTAGGTAGAAAGAAAGATGGATAGATTTGTTAGGTAGAAAGAAAGATGGATAGATTAGTTAGAAAGAAAGATGGATAGATTTGTTAGAAAGAAAGATGGATAGATTAGTTGGGTAGAAAGAAAGATGGATAGATTTGCTAGAAAGAAAGATGGATAGATTTGTTAGAAAGAAAGATGGATAGATTATTTAGAAAGAAAGAAAGATGGATAGATTTGTTAGAAAGAAAGAAAGATGGATAGATTTGTTAGAAAGAAAGAAAGATGGATAGATTTGTTAGAAAGAAAGAAAGATTAGATAGATAGATAGATAGATAGATAGATAGATAGATAGATAGATAGATAGATAGATAGATAGATAGATAGATAGATCATTAGTACATATAGAATGGTAGTTTAATTGAGTCTAGGGCTTCAGGGAATTTAGATTTGAGTTTTTGTTGTACGCTATTGGGCCACCGTAGTCTTGGCTCAATTTGACCATGCTGCAATGAAAGTCAATGGGATTTTTATGATTTTTAATATTAATTTTTAAGAAATCTGAAAGTCGAATCAGTCTAAAAAGATATAGCACACTAAGTCAGAACAGTCTGAAGGTCTGACCCGAGTTTGGAGTTTGTAGAGTTAAAGCTCTAGGAGGAGTTAGAGTCAGAAAATTTTGGGTAAGAAAAATAAGAAGAAGAAGAAGAACTAGAATGTACATTTCCAGAGGAAAATGTGAAGTGGTGCTTGCAGTGGCAAAAAGCTCGCTCGGTTGCTAGAGTGTGGCACATTTTTGCATACGAGACACCAAAAACGTCTCTACAATGTTTTTGTGATGAGATATGGCTTATTCAGCTGAGATATGGCTTATTCATGTGTGCAGGTGGTTACTAGGGTACTCTATATGGTTGCTATGGTGTGCTTATACAGTGTATGAGATGATATTTAAAGACTAGTTGACAGTCTAAGTCAAAAAAGGCAAAATCCATGTTTTTTTCTATTTTTTGAAGCTGAGAAATTACTTGCATATGTTGATTTATGGTTGCTAGGCTGCCCTAAGTGGTTGCTAGGGCATGAATATGAAGTTATTATGTCTCTACTTGTTGGCTGCATGATAGGCCGAGTCAAAAGAGCCCAACCCCATGTCTCCATTACGTTCTGGTCAAAAGATATGATCTCACAAATTTGGTGCCAATGTTAAGTCTATGGGACTTTTTCGGTCCGATTTATCGCCCGCCAGACAAACATCATACAACCGATCGCTTAGAAAAGTCATAGCACACCTCTCCTAAATGAGCCGGTCGATTTGACACCTCATTCATGGGTCTACGACAAAAAATACGGGAGGAGTAGCGTGCCAAAGTTTTGTCTTGGAGAATAGTATTCACAACACTAGAATGTACATTTCCAGAGGAAAATGTGAAGTGGTGCTTGCAGTGGCAAAAAGCTCGCTCGGTTGCTAGGGTGTTATGGGTGGTTGCTAGGGTGTTCTGGGTGGTTGCTAGGGTGTTGCTAGGTGGTTGCTAGGGTGTTCTGTGTGGTTGCTAGGGTGTTGCTAGGCGGTTGCTAGGGTGTTCTGGGTGGTTGCTATGGTGTTGCTAGGTGGTTGCTAGGGTGTTCTGAGTGGTTGCTAGGGTGCTGCTAGGTGGTTGCTAAGGTGTTCTAGGTGGTTGCTAGGGTGTTATAGATGGTTGCCAGGGTATTGGTAGGTGGTTGCTAGGGTGTTCTGGGTGGTTGCTAGGGTGTTGCTAGGTGTTCTGGTTGGTTGCTAGGGTGTTGCTAGGCGATTGCTAGGGTGTTCTGTGTGGTTGCTAGGGTGTTGCTAGGTGGTTGCTAGGGTATTCTTGGTGGTTGCTATGGTGTTGCTAGGTGGTTGCTATGGTATTCTAGGTGGTTGCTATGGTGTTACTAGGTGGTTGGTAGTGTTCACATATGATTACTATAGAGTTTTTATAACATTCATGGCATGATTTAGCACTTAGCTAATCAATATTAGCATGTAGCTATTCACTGCTAGCATGTGTAGCATGTAGCAAGTCATGTTTGCTAACATGAGTAAAAAGAGCCAAACCCCATCTCTATACGATGTTTTGATGCAGAGATATAGGTCTTGAAAAACGGTTGCTAGGGTACTCTGTTTGGTTGCTAGGGAGTGGCTTGGAAGCTGCCAATCATGAAGCTCCAAAGTCAATGTGAATGTATAAACCAACCCCCATCTCTATACGATGTTCTGATGCAGAGATATAGGTCGTGCAAAATGGTTGCTAGGGTACTCTGTTTGGTAGCTAGGGAGTGGCTTGGCAGCTGCCAATCATGAATCTCCAAAGGCTGCTTGTCAGTATGAATGATATAATACAACTCCCATGCCTCTATGACATTCAGAATGGAAGATATCCCTCTTTGGATTTTTGTTGCTAAGGTGCTCGATAATGGTTGCTAGGGTGTGGCCAGAAATTGTTGAGGTGATTCATGATTGGCTGTTTGCTACCCCGAGTCAAACGAGACCACCCTTGTGTTTCTATGACACTTCTATCCGGAGATATCCCTTTGATCTCTTTCAATGGAAGTCTATGGGAGTTGTTGCTAAGGTGCTCTATATGGTTGCTAGGGCGTGGCTTGATAGCATCACAATGATCCTGAGAGACTGATTGGTCGTCTGAGTAAAATGAGCCTGCCCCCTTGTCTCTATGACACTGTGATCCAGAGCTATGTTCAATACAAAATCCCTATGCAATTTACCATAGTAGGAAAAACACATGCATTTGATGGGACGTCCTTCACCATAGGAAGTCAATGGGGAAAAATTTTGGGCAGCTCCTGCCCCCCAGGGGTGCAACTTTTACCCCATTGTGAGGTATATTCTTACAGAGCCTGCAAGCCTCTTCAAATGTGGAAAATCACACATTTTTCCGAAATCGTTGTTCGGAGCTATGAGTCGTCAAAGTTTGTCTCAATGTTAAGTCTATGGGATTTTTTGGAAATTTGTTCGCCCCTGGGGCGAGCACCGTACCCCTGATCTCTTATAAAATTCATTTGACACTTCTCCTCAATAGGCCGCACGATTTGATGCCTCATTCATGGGTCTGTGACAAAAAATGTGGACGTAGGAGTGCTCCAAACTTTTTCCTGGAATAGTAAAATGCTATACTAGAAAATTTCAATGGGAAAAATATTTGGGGAGCTCCTGCCCCCCAGGGGTGCAACCTTTACCCCATTGTGAGGTATTTTCTTAAAGAGCCTGTCAGCCTCTTCAAATGTGGTAAATTGCAAGTTTCTGCGAAATCCTCGCTCAGAGCTATGACTCGTCAAATTTTTTCGCCATGTTAAGTCTATGGGATTTTTTTTGGCTGTTTTTCGCCCCTGGGGCGAACATCGTACCCCCGATCTCTTAGAAAAGTCATAGCACACCTCTCCTAAATGAGCCGGTCGATTTGACACCTCACCCATGGGTCTGTGACAAAATCTGCGGGAGGAGTAGCGAACCAAAAAGTGGCCAGAATAATAAGAAGAAGAATAATAAACTAGAAAAATTGCATTTCCTGCGGAATATGCGTGTGAATGCTTCAAAAGCTTAACTTAAATGCTTAAAAAAAAAAATATTGCAGTTCAAACAACAGCAAAACAGAGCAAAAAAGAAAAAAAAGCTTAATTCAAATGCATTTAATAAGCTGAAATGCAAAACAAGATCCAAAAAATTGTAGAAAACTACAAGTTTACTTAGAGAGGTAAAGAGAGGTAGAGATGTAGACACAGAGGTAAAGAAATATAGGGGTAGAGAAAGAGACAGAGGTTGAGAAGTAAAGGAGTACAAAAAAGAAAGGTAGAGAAAGACAGGGGGTAGATAGATAGATAGATAGATAGATAGATAGATAGATAGATAGATAGATAGATAGATAGATAGATAGATAGATAGATAGATAGATAAATAGATAGATAGATAGACAGACTGTAGATAGATAGATGGATTTAAAAGAAAGAAAGAAAGGATTAGTGAGAAAGAAAGAAAGGATTAGTGAGAGAGAAAGAAAGAAAGGATTAGTTAGAAAGAAAGAAAGAAAGAAAGAAAGAAAGAAATATGGATTAGAAAGAAAGAAAGAATTAGTTAGAAAAAAAGATGGATTTGAAAGAAAGAAAGAAAGAAAGAAAGAATTAGTGAGAAAGAAAGGATTAGTTAGTTAGAAAGAAAGATGGATTTGATAGATAGATAGATAGATAGATAGATAGATAGATAGATAGATAGATAGATGGATGGATTATTAGAAAGAAAGAAAGAAAGAAAGAAAGAAAGAAAGAAAGAAAGAAAGAAAGAAAGAAAGAAAGAAAGAAAGAAAAAGAAAGAAAGAAAGAAAGAAGGATTAGGTAGAAAGGAAGAAAGAAAGATGGATTAGGTAGAAAGATAGATAGATAGATAGATAGATAGATAGATAGATAGATAGATTATTCAAAATAAAGAAATAGAAAGAAAGAAAGAAAGAAAGAAAGATAAAAAGAAAAAAGAAAGAAAGATTAGTTAGAAAGAAATATGGATTTGAAAGAAAGAAAGAAAGGATTAGTAAGAAAGAAATATGAATTTGAAAGAAAGAAAGAAAGAAAGATAGATTGATTATTAGAAATAAAGAAAAAAGAAAGAAAGAAAGAAAAATAGATGATAGATAGATGAAAGAAAGAAAGAAAGCAATGATTAGTAAGAAAGAAATATGAATTTGAAAGAAAGAAAGAAAGAATTAGTTAGAAAGAAAGATGGATTTGAAAGGATGAAAAAAGAAAGAAATGATTAGTTAGAAATAAAGAAAGGATTAGTTAGAAAGAAAGAAGGAAAGATATATTGGTTAGAAAGAAAGACAGATAGTATAGTTAGAAAGAAAGAAAGATTATTTAGAAAGAAAGAAAGATAGATCAGTTAGAAAGATAGATAGTATAGCTAGAAAGACAAGATTATTTAGAAAGAAAGATAGTATAGTTAGAAAGAAAGATAGATTATCTAGAATGAAAGAAAGATAGATTAGTTAGAAATATAGATGGATTAGATAGATAGATAGATAGATAGATACATACATACATACATAGATACATAGATACATAGATAGATAGATTATTAGAAAGAAAGAAAGAAAGAAAGAAAGGATTAGTTAGAAAGAAAGAAAGAAAGAAAGAAAGAAAGAAAGAAAGAAAGAAAGAAAGAAAGAAAGAAAGAAAGAAAGAAAGAAAGAAAAGAATTAGTTAGAAAGAAAGATGGATTTAAAAAAAAAGAAAGAAAGAAAGGATTAGTGAGAAAGAAAGAAAGGATTAGTGAGAGAGAAAGAAAGAAAGGATTAGTTAGTTAGAAAGAAAGAAAGAAATATGGATTAGAAAGAAAGAAAGAATTAGTTAGAAAGAAAGATGGATTTGAAAGAAAGAAAGAAAGAATTAATGAGAAAGAAAGGATTAGTTAGTTAGAAAGAAAGATGGATTTGATAGATAGATAGATAGATAGATAGATAGATAGATAGATAGATACATACATAGATACATAGATACATAGATACATAGATAGATAGATTATTAGAAAGAAAGAAAGAAAGAAAGAAAGAAAGAAAGAAAGGATTAGTTAGAAAGAAAGAAAGAAAGAAAGAAAGAAAAGAATTAGTTAGAAAGAAAGATGGATTTAAAAGAAAGAAAGAAAGAAAGGATTAGTGAGAAAGAAAGAAAGGATTAGTGAGAGAGAAAGAAAGAAAGGATTAGTTAGTTAGAAAGAAAGAAAGAAATATGGATTAGAAAGAAAGAATTAGTTAGAAAGAAAGATGGATTTGAAAGAAAGAAAGAAAGAATTAATGAGAAAGAAAGGATTAGTTAGTTAGAAAGAAAGATGGATTTGATAGATAGATAGATAGATAGATAGATAGATAGATAGATAGATAGATAGATAGATTATTCAAAATAAAGAAAAAGAAAGAAAGAAAGATAAAAAGAAAAAAGATTAGTTAGAAAGAAATATGGATTTGAAAGAAAGGATTAGTAAGAAAGAAATATGAATTTGAAAGAAAGAAAGAAAGAAAGAAAGAAAGATTAGGTAGAAAGAAAGAAAGAAAGAAAGAAAGAAAGAAAGAAAGAAAGAAAAAGAAAGAAAGAAAGAAAGAAAAATAGATGATAGATAGATGAAAGAAAGAAAGAAAGCAATGATTAGTAAGAAAGAAATATGAATTTGAAAGAAAGAAAGAAATAATTAGTTAGAAAGAAAGATGGATTTGAAAGGATGAAAAAAGAAAGAAAGGATTAGTTAGAAATAAAGAAAGGATTAGTTAGAAAGAAAGAAGGAAAGATATATTGGTTAGAAAGAAAAACAGATAGCATAGTTAGAAAGAAAGAAAGATTATTTAGAAAGAAAGAAAGATAGATAGATCAGTTAGGAAGATAGATAGTATAGCTAGAAAGAAAAGATTATTTAGAAAGAAATATAGTATAGTTAGAAAGAAAGATAGATTATCTAGAAAGAAAGAAAGATAGATTAGATAGAAATATAGATGGATTAGTTAGATAGATAGATAGATAGATACATAGATAGATACACAGATAGATACACAGATAGATACATACATAGTCTATACATAGATAGATAGATCATTTGGACACAGAAAGTCAAATAGTTAAGACAGGCAGATGGATAGAAGAGGATAAAAGGAAGAGTAGAAAGGAGAATAGATTAGGAAAGGAGGGTAGAATAGGAGGACAGGAGGAGTAGAGGATTGGAGGAGGAGAAGAGGAGGGAAGAGAGAGGGAGAACAGGAGAAGTAGAGGCATAAATGCAACAAAAACTTGTAGTATCCTTCAGAAAAGAGCTGAGTGACTGCCCACCAATCAGAACACAGGACCAATTATGTGTGTCTCCCTTTGATCTTTGCTAATCAGCATCACCTGTGCAATCAGCTTTCCTATTTAGACAGAGGCCAAAATTGCTGATACTTGGCCTCGAACAAACCTCAATAGAGACAAAACTATAGGTTGTATTGGCGAAATGACCTGACCGTGAGCGAGACAAGGCCTTTGTGAACGATGTGATGTATTTTTTTTGTGGATAGAGTTAAAAAAAGGGACCACTTTGGCAAGTTAAAAAACTGGTTTGTATTGCTCTGATCACAAAAGTTTGACCTGAATTTATAATTGCTGCCAATGGAGGAATGTCTGTCACTCTTGTCCTTTGGAAGGACACAGTGAAAAAACTATAAGTCCCAGGGATTTACTAAACACATGAGAGGAACCACAACAAAAATACCTACGTTTCAAGTATAATTTTATGCCCAAAGAGTGAAAATTGTGGCCAGGCCAGCGATTTAAAAATTATTTTTTAGCATTAGGTTTCAAGCTGGCTCACTCTAGCACGTGCTCTAGCTCTGAACAGTCTCTCTCATTCACTCCCATTATAATTTCAGAAACGGGTTGAAAAACATCATGAGACTAAAGTAGAGATTGTGAAAAAAGTATAATAGATATCAAAAAGTTGAATACAACTTTAATAGCTTACAAATTTCTCAACATTTTAAAGTTTAAATGACAGAAATAGCTGAAAGTATGCAGAAGTTGTAGGCTTTGAAAGCAGAAGGAGCATAAAACAGAATTTGAAGAATTCTCCATTGACTTCCATGTTAAAAAATATGCACAAAAAGTTTAATAATTTAAAAATTATAAAGGTTATAAAAAAGAAAAGTAATAGCACACATGTCCTTGAAAAGCTGCACATTTTGATACTTGAATGGTTTTTGTAGCACAAAGTAGAGAGGAGAAGAAAGCGACCGAAAAACGTACGGAAGAATACGGAATAATAACTAGAAAAATTGCATTTCCTGCGGAATATGCGTGTGAATGCTTCAAAAGCTTAACTTAAATGCTTAAACAAATGCAAAATATTGCAGTTCAAACAACAGCAAAACAGAGCAAAAAAGAAAAAAAAGCTTCATTCAAATGCATTCAATAAGCTGAAATGCAAAACAAGATCCAAAAAATTGTACAAAACTAGAAGTTTACTTAGAGAGGTAAAGAGAGGTAGAGATGTAGACACAGAGGTAAAGAAATATAGGGGTAGAGAAAGAGACAGAGGTAGAGAAGTAAAGGAGTACAAAAAAGAAAGGTAGAGAAAGACAGGGGGTAGGTAGGTAGATAGGGGGTAGGTAGGTAGGTAGGTAGGTAGGTAGATAGATAGATAGATAGATAGATAGATAGATAGATAGATAGATAGATAGATAGATAGATAGATAGATAGATAGATAGATAGATAGATACATACATAGATACATAGATGAAAGATTATTAGAAAGGAAGAAAGAAAGGATTAGTTAGAAAGAAAGAAAGAAAGAAAGAAAAGAATTAGTTAGAAAGAAAGATGGATTTGAAAGAAAGAAAGAAAGGATTAGTGAGAAAGAAAGAAAGGATTAGTGAGAAAGAAAGAAAGGATTAGTGAGAGAGAAAGAAAGAAAGGATTAGTTAGTTAGAAAGAAAGAAAGATGGATTAGAAAGAAAGAAAGAATTAGTTAGAAAGAAAGATGGATTTGAAAGTAAGAAAGAAAGAAAGAATTAGTGAGAAAGAAAGGATTAGTTAGTTAGAAAGAAAGATGGATTTGATAGATAGATAGATGGATGGATTATTAGAAAGAAAGAAAGAAAGAAAGATGGATTAGGTAGAAAGAAAGAAAGAAAGAAAGAAAGATGAATTAGGTAGTAAGAAAGAAAGAAAGAAAGAAAGAAAGAAGGATTAGGTAGAAAGGAAGAAAGAAAGATGGATTAGGTAGAAAGATAGATAGATAGATAGATAGATAGATAGATAGATAGATAGATAGATAGATAGATAGATAGATAGATAGATAGATAGATTATTCAAATCTATCTATAGATAGATTATTCAAAATAAAGAAAAAGAAAGAAAGAAAGAATTAGTTAGAAAGAAAGATGGATTTGAAAGGATGAAAAAAGAAAGAAAGGATTAGTTAGAAATAAAGAAAGGATTAGTTAGAAAGAAAGAAGGAAAGATATATTGGTTAGAAAGAAAGACAGATAGTATAGTTAGAAAGAAAGAAAGATTATTTAGAAAGAAAGAAAGATAGATCAGTTAGAAAGATAGATAGTATAGCTAGAAAGAAAAGATTATTTAGAAAGAAAGATAGTATAGTTAGAAAGAAAGATAGATTATCTAGAAAGAAATAAAGATAGATTAGTTAGAAATATAGATGGATTAGATAGATAGATAGATAGATAGATAGATAGATAGATAGATAGATAGATAGATACATAGATAGATACACAGATAGATACATACATAGTCTATACATAGATAGATAGATCATTTGGACACAGAAAGTCAAATAGTTAAGACAGGCAGATGGATAGAAGAGGATAAAAGGAAGAGTAGAAAGGAGAAGAGATTAGGAAAGGAGGGTAGAATAGGAGGACAGGAGGAGTAGAGGATTGGAGGAGGAGAAGAGGAGGGAAGAGAGAGGGAGAACAGGAGAAGAAGAAGCATAAATGCAACAAAAACTTGTAGTATCCTTCAGAAAAGAGCTGAGTGACTTTCCACCAATCAGAACACAGGACCAATTATGTGTGTCTCCCTTTGATCTTTGCTAATCAGCATCACCTGTGCAATCAGCTTTCCTATTTAGACAGAGGCCAAAATTGCTGATACTTGGCCTCGAACAAACCTCAATAGAGACAAAACTATAGGTTGTATTGGCGAAATGACCTGACCGTGAGCGAGACAAGGCCTTTGTGAACGATGTGATGTATTTTTTTTGTGGATAGAGTTAAAAAAAGGGACCACTTTGGCAAGTTAAAAAACTGGTTTGTATTGCTCTGATCACAAAAGTTTGACCTGAATTTATAATTGCTGCCAATGGAGGAATGTCTGTCACTCTTGTCGTTTGGAAGGACACAGAGAAAAAACTATAAGTCCCAGGGATTTACTAAACACATGAGAGGAACCACAACAAAAATACCTACGTTTCAAGTATAATTTTATGCCCAAAGAGTGAAAATTGTGGCCAGGCCAGCGATTTAAAAATTATTTTTTAGCATTAGGTTTCAAGCTGGCTCACTCTAGCACGTGCTCTAGCTCTGAACAGTCTCTCTCATTCACTCCCATTATAATTTCAGAAACGGGTTGAAAAACATCATGAGACTAAAGTAGAGATTGTGAAAAAAGTATAATAGATATCAAAAAGTTGAATACAACTTTAATAGTTTACAAATTTCTCAACATTTTAAAGTTTAAATGACAGAAATAGCTGAAAGTATGCAGAAGTTGTAGGCTTTGAAAGCAGAAGGAGCATAAAACAGAATTTGAAGAATTCTCCATTGACTTCCATGTTAAAAAATATGCACAAAAAGTTTAATAATTTAAAAATTATAAAGGTTATAAAAAAGAAAAGTAATAGCACACATGTCCTTGAAAAGCTGCACATTTTGATACTTGAATGGTTTTTGTAGCACAAAGTAGAGAGGAGAAGAAAGCGACCGAAAAACGTACGGAAGAATACGGAATAATAATAAGAAAGATTTGGATTTCAAGAGTGTGAATGCTTGAAGCATTCACACTAATAAGAAAGATTTGGATTTCAAGAGTGTGAATGCTTGAAGCATTCACACTAAATAGGATTTCAGTAAGTTGGCTTTCTCAAGCCAACTTAATGAATATACCTGCACAATATACAGGATCTGGGATTGAAAGAGTTGGTCTGATAAATTTGTAGACATAATAATTTCCAGGACAAGCTTTGACTTGGATTGGGTCGGATCTGTAGCGACTGCACTGTTCATAATGGGAGCCGTAAACTTCACGAGTAACAACTCCATCTTCTAGCCGAGGATGAGAGCCATCAAGCCACAGAGAACTTGAACCTCCACATGCCATATAATTAAAACACCACTCAGGCATCTGAGCACTTGATCCATCAATGAAGAGCCGATACCAGCCGTCCCATTCTACACGAGTGTCATCATGATCGGATATGTATCCATAAATAGACCAGTAATTGAGTGTGCTTCTCCAGTAGTTGTCGAGTGTGTTGTAGTTATTACACGGGTCATAATCTGTTAGAGTGAGAGATGATGAGACCAAAACAAACAAGTTACATCTCAATGAGGAACTTCACAAGCGCAAATCTGAACCAGTCAAACACTGTAATAATGAGATTCATAAACCATTCATACACAATGCAACTGTGTAATAGTGAAAATGTTTATTGAAAAAAATCAATTTAAACTGTAATGCAAATCTTTAATTGAAAAGAAAAATATAATTTTTAAAAACGCTCAAATATTCATATATATTATTTACAACTGACTCAAGTTGATGGTGGATCCAGTGAATATATCTGGACTCACAGTGGAAACCGCCTGTGAAATAGTGCTGACATCTAAAAAGAAGGAAATTCATGTCATGAGAGAAATAATTTTAAAAGGTTTAAAATACTTAAATAAATGAGAAAATCACAGTACCTGTGCAGTATCCTGTACACAACCAAGCTTGATTCACAAGTTCATAGACATAGTAATTGCCTGGACACGCTTTCACTCTGATGGGTTTAAACTTGTTATCACAGCAGCTTCCCCAATAAGCCCCTCCACAGATCTCCCTGATCACCACTCCATCCTCTATCTGAGGGTGAGGATCACTGAGCCACAGATTATAGTATGTGTTACAGCTGTATGAACTAACGCAGGTCTCTGACATCCGGATGTCCATTCCATAGTAGAAAAGCCGGTACCAGCCATTCCAGGAGAAACCTTCATCACAAATTTCACCTCCACTTTCATTGTTGGCTCTCCAGGGACGATCCAGAGACTCATAGTTGTAGCAGGGATCACTGCTGATGCTTTGGAAAGCAACTGTCATGGAGTTTGCAAAAGTACTGTTAAAATGTATTACGTCCTAAAGAGCATAAGAGTTTTATACCATAAGACCAGTTATGATGGTTAATTACATTACTTTGACTTCAAGCAATTATATTGTGGTGTACTGTCTGTCAGGCTAAAGTGAGGCAAGTCTGTCTGACAGAAACCTGTAGAACGGGACAGAACAACACCTGAGGAGGGGCTACATATGACAAGAGGACTGTGGAGTAATATCACAATGTTTTCATATATATATTTTAGTTTACATATTAACTATTGAACAACTCACCTAAAGTGTGATTTGAGGAATTGTGTAACAAAGAGATCTAGATGCTATTGATTAGTAACATAACCCACTATACAGAATGGCTAATGAACTGCACACCACTGATTCTAACTAGTTAAAACATACTTATTTCATAAAACAAAAGATGTGTGTTAAATTATCTAAAAGTTAAAGCGTTTACACTTTATCATGACATAAAAAAATTCTAAAGATAAGATTGAATATTGTACCTGCACAGTACATAGGCAGGGGGGCTGATATGACGGGTTTGACAAATTCATAGACGTAATAATCTCCTGGACAGGCTTTGACTCGGATGGATGAGGAACTGTAGGCGCCACAATAACTGGAATACCACCATGAATTAGTCCCCAAGACTCCACGGGTCACCACTCCATCCTCAAGTGTTGGATGAGAACCGTTGAGATGCAGTGCAGTTTCTCCACCACATCCCACAAAACTCACACACCACTCAGACATCTGGGCACTTTCTCCATTCAGATACAGCCGATACCAGCCGCTCCAGTCAACAAGAGTGTCATCATATCCATAGTACTGAAATGGGCTTGGCCGTATGTTTCTCCAGGATTCATCAAGAGTGTTATAATCATAACATGGATCAGTTGTAGATTCTGAGAGAAAAAGAAAAAAAGACTCATTCACTACAGTGACAAACAGATATTGAGATGGTGAAATGAGGATGAATTAAAGGAGGCATATTATGGTTCTAAAAAATAACATTATTTTGTGTATTTGGTTTAATGCAATGTATTTACATAGTTTTAGGTGTAAAAAAAGTAATTATCTTACACATATTGTATAATATATTCCTAAAAAGCAGTGATTTTTACAAAAGCTCATCGTTCTGAAAAGCGCGGTGTGCTCTGATTGGCCAGCGATCCAGTGCATTGTGATTGGCCCAAAAAACTTAAGCGAGTGACGGAAATGTCACGCCCCTCACCATATCTGGAACATCAGCTCCCACAACAATGATGGAAATGCAGATGACCAAACTGATCGATCAACTACAAGCGGCTGGACCAGATCGTATCAGAATGGCAAAGTTTTATTTCATTGGAGACATATTTACTGATTATAATGATGACTAATCTGTCTTTGTATGAGTCACGACAGCTTTAGCCCTTCGGTTGCCCTAGGCGAAACTGAGTTTTGAAAATGATAAGTATTTATTAAACTAAACAAAAATGCTCTTATAGTCAAAAACTTCAACAAGCAAATTATGACTTAAAGGATCAACTGTAATAAATTGTTCATTCAAATGCAAAGAACGTTGAAGGGTATTTCTGCGGACCTGAGTGCTCAGCATTTAAAAAACACATTTTAGCGCTAGATATTTAATGCAAAAATTGCACACTATGCAAGACTATGTAAGGTTGTGAGTGCAGAAACCAGTCTATGGCAAAGGCGCGCTGTCTGCGTGAGTGGTATTTACAATTACGACAGTGATGTTAAATACAAGTACTCCACAGCGACTCTAGGGGTCACTTTTTTTTGGGGGGGGGGGCGTAATTCCTGCATAGTGTGCCTTTAATTCAACATGAATCAATGATAATTAAAAGTCTGAACTAATTATGAACCAATGAAGAGCTATCCTTAACACCGAATGGAGTCATTATGGATTCACCCATGAATAATGGCATGAAAAACTGCATGTTTGATAATTATTTACAGTTCCCAAAAGAACGACCAAACTGGGAACACACCCAGGGAACGTTTGTGTTAGTACATGTGAAGCCTATTTAGTAAAATAATGATAAAGATCAAACTTTATTTGAGGGGGGCCAATCATTATTAATTCACTGTTGACTTACTAAATCCAGCTCATGATTTGTCATGAACTTCAACTCACTATTAGCCTGGATGCCAGCCCGAACTCCGCCCACAACATTTTTTGGACGGGAAGTTCGGTCTGGACTCGATCCATTGAGGAGTAATTATTATTGGTTCAGAAATCATCAGGCCAATCAAATTGCCAGGGCGGGCTTTATACGATGATTGACAGGTGGTCTTCAGTAATGTAATCCTCACGTCATCAAAGTGCGCTTGTCAAAGATGATGACTGCAGTTGGAGAATTGAGATGCATAGATTCCGCTGTCGCGTCATTTGTAAAAAAAAAAAAAAAATCAACAGCGCATTCATTTTAATAGACAAACAGAGAACTGCAATCAAGGCATTTGTCGATCGGAAAGATATTTTTGGCTTCCTTCCTACATGATTCAGGAAAAGTGTAACTTATCATCTGGCTCTGACGGTCGTTAAGAAGATGGGACGTAATGAAAAGCCTGTGGTCGTTGTGGTGTCTCCTTTGGTGGCACTCATGGAGAAGTAAAAGAAGTAACACTTGTTATTTAACTTCTAAAATAAATAAAGTAGGCTACGTTCTGTATTTGAAAACTGCGCTATGCAAAGGAGTTGACTTATGCCGAGTTCAGACTGCATGATTTTAGCCACGATTTTGGCTCGCCGACAGGTTTTGAGAAATCGCCGACAAATGCCCGAAATCACAGGCAAATCGGCGCTCGTTCACGCGAGTGACAATCACGCAGTGTGAATGAGCAAAGACGCGAACTGAGAGAATCACCGACGAGTCGCCGACGCCCGTGAGATATTTGGCATGCTAAATATCTGGACCTGTCGGCGATTCAAAATCCTGCTGTGTGAAAAGTGTTTTGACTGAAAACTACATCGGCGATCACCGGCAGCCAGTGAGAGAGCAAGATACAGAGCAGCAGGGAGTTCGGGGAGGAGTTATAGATCACATATCAACATGATATGGCATTGTTTCAGAAAAAAAAGCTTCTTCTCGGTCTATTTGGACACAATAAATGGAAGAAAAATTTGTAGAAATTTGGCAGGAGCACTCATGTCTGTTTCACCAGCTGTACCACAACCGGGTCGAAAAAAAAAGTCTCACGTGAGAACTCCGGTCTTGCACGTGTGGTGTCGCGCGTTGTTTCCTTTTCATATCTCAAGCGTGTTTGTTGTGAAATGTAGTTTGCGTGCAGCGTGCTAGACAGAGTCTGTCGGCGATTTTTCTAAAGTCATGCAGTGTGAAACCTTCTGTCACCGATCAATCGTCCAGTGTGAACACAGCAGTGACTGAATGCTGGCCAAGATAGTCATGCAGTGTGAAAAGAACAGCGACCCGACTACTTTGAAAATCATGCAGTCTGAACTCGGCGTTGCTCTGATTGGTTGTAGGTCTACCGACTATCCAATTGAGTGCAGAGGTTTTTTTTTTTTGTTGTTGTCCTGGTTCGGTTATGACCAACTCATAATCAAAGCCCAATGGAGGAGTTTCAGACTCATATTCTTTCTTGAATATGAGTATGACAAAGTCAGGCTAACTCACTATACACATGAGTATTATAGCATGAAGATAATATGATGCCATAAAGAAGATTTGTGAAACTGCAGAAAAGATTGCAGGCATAAATTACATTTTCATGCACAATATATTTGTAAAGGTGTAAATCGCCTTTCAAGCGTAAAAACAGCAGAGGCAGGAACTGCAAAACAAATTAATCGCGTAAATTCAAACTATGTGGAAAAAATAAACTGTTGCAAATGTCTAATTGACTTGTGTGCCTGTGGCAAGAAAGTTCCTGAAATAACCTGATTATACAGTTGTTTTTCTTTTACCTGCGCTTCCAGTTTTGACACGAGTATCTCACTCAAAAGCGAAGAGGAGGGCGGGTCCACATTCATCATGTAGCCAATCAAATGAGCTTCTGGCTGATACTCGATTCACTATTATCTGATTGGTCAATAAACACGCCATTCACCAGAACACAACTTCTTTTCTTTATTTAGCTCAGAAACGCTCTTGTTGCCGAAATGGTACTTTTAATGCTGCACATACATACATAATTATTCAATTAAAACCATCAAATGTGAAGTGCCATGCAGGTAATTAGGGAATGTCAGTTTACAGGTTTTCACTTTAAATTATTATAACATTTTTGTTTTTATTGGCAAGTAAAAAAAGAGTATTTACTGAAATTTGAGGTTGGATATAATACAGTTTTATATAATACATACGTATGATATAATACAACGTAGCTGTTAACCAATGGTTATGAACATGAACATTAAAGTTTTTACTGTTACAATTGTATTTTTTAACACTATGTGAATATCCATTTGTGCTACTACTTTTATCTATATATATATTTCAACATTTTTATGAAAAACAAAGTATGAATTGAAGATTGGATGAAGCAAAAGAATGATTGAACCTGTTGTTTGTCCATTGGTTATTTCACCTGTTAAATACACAATATGTGGGGAAAAAAAATCAGTCATTTTATATGACGGATTATAAAACACTCACCATTAATCATCAGCAGCGACACACACAGTGAGATCAGAAACCTCATTGTGTCGAACGGCACCTGCACACACACACACACACACACACACACACACATGAAATATGTTTCTTATATTTTGATGTATTTATTCTTTCTTTGTTGTGCACATTTGTAAAACAACCATAACATTCAAAGATAAGGAAAATTTGACAAAATATAGAAAACAGCCAAATTTTACAAAATAATTTGGATCCATCCAAAGTTGGTGACCAAATGGGATAAAACAGAAGTAACTTTACCTGAGGTCAGCTCTCAGATTGATGATGGTCTATGAGATTCTCTCTTCAGTAGTTTAACACAGTGATGCTGAACTGCAGATCTCACGATCTCATCAGTGTCTTATATACCTGTAGGTGGACCTTTACTGGAACTAGATGTCATTTCTCAACATTATCTTAAACCAGTTTTTTCCTGTGACATTGAGATATTTGTTATTTAGACTGACAGTTTCCTTGTGAACATCTGCATTCAGAAATACATTCTTTCTCTCTGTGCTCGAATAGATGAGAATATAGATGGAATGACGACGGGACAGTTTGATTTTTGTTTTTTTCTAAAAGCAAATGTACCTCAAAACAAGCAGTGAGTGACCCAAAGGTAAATGGAAAGATTTGTGTTAATTTAATGATGGTAAACAAGCAAAGCGGCATTGACAGAGAGTCAAGAAATTATGATGAGAATAATTATTATTAATATTTCAGTAAAGTTCATTAAATCTATTCTGTTGTCAGTGTGGTCTTTAAACCTTATGAACTGTGTAAGGACTGACCAAGGTGTTTCATGAGGAAGCAATTTGACAACAATGCAGTGAATATTTTTGGTGTTCGTTAACCAGCAGACAAGAAAATTATGTATTTCAACTTCATGATTAAATACAAAAGCAGGAGAAAAACTGCAAAAGGTCCACTTTTTTAATCAATAGGCTGCCAGCTACAGACTTGCATGTAATTGATTATTAGTTTACATGGTCACATTAAAAGCTTTAGAGTTCATCCCTAAGACATCTGGAGGGATGCAGACAGTGGTCGAGTGAGGCAAGGTTAAATAACAGAAATGCAAAAAAACCAATCAAATGTTTTTTACAACAAACACCTCAAAGCTAAACCCTAAAGTAAACTGTAATGCCTTTTAAAACAGCTGGGAGACGGCAGGCCTGTTTGCAGATCAGCATTAGACAAATGTGTGTCTAATATTTTGGGAATCGATATGAAAGAACAATGAGAAACAGCAACAAATCCTAATCCTGGAAACTAATTTACAAAAACAGCAGAGAATAGATAAAAAAAGAGGTCAAACAGACAAATGTTGGTTCTTTCCTAAAGTGAAAACATTGTCATTCAGAAATTATCATATTTTAACAGAAATTCATAAAACGTGCACATCCCATGCTTGATAATTTCATTTAAAGTGAAAAATTACCTCTATAGCCTTAGAAAGTTTAAGGAAGTGAACACTATATTCAGGTTTACCAGAGAACAAACAACTCGACTCTGTAGGAATGTTCCACATTCCTCTCCTGCACATTGCACAGACAGACAGACGGACGGATGGATAGATTATAAAGCATAAATTAATGCAACACCGTGTCTTTAAAATTGTATTAGATTAATTATTTGTATATTGTTAATTTTTGTTTATTGCATTAGGTATAAAGTTAAGAAGTTTTAATCCACACAGTAAATCTGGCAGTGATACAGAACATTTTATCCTCTGAACTACAGTAATACATGAGCATCTTATGAAAAGTACTGTGTATTTCCTTGTTCGTGTTGTCAAACCTGATGGTTCACTGCCATTTGTTCACATTTCAGAGTACATTTCACATTTTCACATTTCAAAACCATTCAGTAACATGTTCCAGTTACGCCCGGACTGTTTTAACCCATATAGTGACTTATTGAGTTTACACACTATGGGCCCTATTTTAACGATCTGAAACGCATCAAGCGCGAAGTGCAAGTAACTTTGTGTGCGGGTCTTGGCACTGTTGCTATTTTACCGGCGGGATAAATGACTCTTGCACCCGACTCAAGTTTAAAAGGGGTTGGTCTGAAATAGCTTCATTATTCATAGGTTGGGCATAACGTGAAATAATCATAAAGAATTCAGTAGATAATGATTATGTGATTGATTATTATTATCTATAAAGACAATAAGACACTCACAATCTTAACAATCTTTTATTTTATTTTGCATTATCACACAATGGCAAATACTGTATGGTGATTGCAGTTTCTGCACATTTTTACAAATGGGCAAAATAATCATGTTAAAACCAATCACAACTAAAACAGTAAATAATAATGTGATTAAAAAGCAAAAGGGTTGAAAATAATCATAAGATAATCTAACCATCGATGAAGGATGAAGACAATAAGACGCTCCTCGAATGTACAGCACGGACATGAACATTGTCAGCTGATGGTATCTATTGTCTCTCAGTGAAGCTCAAACCTCATGGACAAAACAGACACACTGAAGAGGACGAATATTGTTCAATTATTCCCTAAACAAATGATTGATTAACAACTAATTGAATTGAAATGGGAATGGAACTTTGACCCAAATGATCATCATAAGCTTTTTTGCGTCTAAGTCAAGTCACATTTATTTAGCGCTTATAGCCTACAGAGTGTTTCAAAGCAGTTACAGAGACAACAAAATGCAACAAAGTTTGTTTCCAGAAGAAAGAAGCGTCACAGTCCGGCTTAAGTAAGTTCAGTGATGTTTCATTTAGTTGTAAAAGTTGTTAATTCAGTTTATTTATATATAGCAACTCTGGAGAAAACCGTGATGTCATCGTCCAGCTCAGTTCAGTTCTCATATCAATGCAGGCAGATCAATAATATTGTTGAATATTAAACTAAATGTTATATTTAAAGATAAATATTTGAGCTATTAGATAAGTTTGATAAAGTAGAAAGTAATATAAAGCATGAACTGTTTCTATGTGTAACTATGTGGATGTGAAATGAGAAATAAACTAATGTAAATCTGACACAATTAAAAACCTGCTATACTGAATTTACCGGCTAAACTACAACATGACATACCAGGACAAAGAGTGTTTCACGTGTTCAGCATGTTAACCCTTAGAGACCAACTGGAATAATCAGAATAAGCAGTTCATACTTTAGATTACTTTCTACTTTATCAAATTTATCTAATAGCTCATATGTTTATCTTAACACGTTTGACAGGAATTTGCAATCTGAATCTCACAATATGGTCGTTGACTACTGACGTATTGCTGATTGTTTATGATTAAATGTATCTTCAGAGTATCTGATCTGTAATATTTTGTCAAAGCTAAACAGGTTTAAACACTTCCACACAACATTCAGCAATATGATATAAATAATAATATTATTTACTTTCAAAAAATATAAGAACAGTTTTATGTGAATGTTGCATAAATGCAGCAGTGTGTCTCAGTGGTCAACAGTTATTAATGTTAATATTAATGTTGCTCTCACATGAAAGGATCAATGGAGGACAGTGTCAGAGCAATGCTAAATCTGAACTTGCTCTCTGTCCTACAAGCTCTTTAATTTCCCTTTCTCTTCACGTGCTATCACTGAGAACTAGAACAATACAAGAACATTTAGAAGAATTAAAAACATGTGTAATCTAGACTGAACTTCACCTCATCTTGCTTTATAAAATGAAAAATTCAGCCAATGCTGCAACATTCTTTAAACAACTAAAAGTAAAATAGCAAAACTCTTCTTATGCATATCATCATCGCATCACGATGGAAAATAAGTCAAACAGTTGCAAGGATTACAGTAAAAAGATAATGTTATGATCATTAATCTTTCTCGTACTTTTACTGAATTAAAATGATTAAAAAAGCAAAAATAGACTTTGCGGCTAACCATAAAATGTATTTATTTTTTTCCTCGTTTTAATTCAGAACTTTTTCTCGCCTTAAACACAAGGAATAAAAAAATTACAGCACAATTTTTAGGAAAAGAAAGTCACATTAGTTAGTTGCCTACAATAACAATATCACAAATCTCCACAGAAAAGGAATCTTTGTTGTAGCAGCAGCACATTCCCTCAAGTAGGCTAATAGTCGACTAAAACATAATGGGTTTAGTTAAACTGTAATGCATTAATTTAGAATTTAGAAGAGAATAAAATGTACAAACCCATATACTCCTGAAGAAAACATCTATTAACATGTTAATATGAATGATTTAAAAGTCTGAACATGCAATACAGATATGGATTTAACTACTGTGACTTAAAAAATATCTTAAAATTAGCCTAAATAAAACCACTTTTCCTAAAGTACAACAGTCATTTCAATGAATGATATATGGATTCATTGTAACTACTTGCATACATCATTCTTTATCCTTTCAAGCAAAAATATTTATTTGTATAAATTAAATATAATTAATCCTTATTATACTAAAGCTATTTCTCTTTTTCTTTTGTTGCTTGATCAATATTAAGGACACAGACCACATTATGTTTATTGCCACTATCACTATAAGACGTCGGATCATTTCCAATGACATGCGGATCCAATTGCACTGATGCACATCCGATACACTCACAACTGTTTAAGACATAACCGACATAGTTTATATGAATACTGTCCAAAACGGCCGTTTAGACTTATTGTGGTGTATATTTGTCCATTCAGACACGAAAGAGAGCCCAGTTCAGTCCTCGCGCACTTTATGTGTGTGTGTGTGTGTGTGGATACCTGCGCGCTTCGGGTCGGGTGTGTGCGCGCACGGAGAACCGTACCGAATAAAGCTCTTTTTTGCATCGTCACTCCTATTCAATATTCATATCTATATGTCTGCTCTACTCATTCTCACAGACGTTCACATTTTTGAACGTTTATGAGACCGCGGTGTAAATCAGCACGTCACAGTACAAATGTGCGCAACACACGCAGGACATCAGTTTTGAATTCTGACTGCACCGCTTCCCAAATCGTCACTATCTAACATTTTCGTCTAGTTTTTATTCGTTGACGAAAATGTCAATAGATTTTCATCATAGTTTTTGTCATCAAAATTTTTTTTATTAGTTAAAAAAAAGTTTTTATTTAGTTATCGTCTCGTTTTCGTCTGTGAAAAAATGTCGTTAACGAATAATTTTCGTCAACGAAATTAACACTACTGTTGATTTAGTCGACTAAAATCATATTGAATTTCGTCGACTAAAACTAGACTAAAACTAAAACAATTCAGATGACTAAAATATGACTAAAACTAAATGGCATTTTAGTCAAAAGACTAAAACTAAAATCAAATTTTGCTGTCAAAATTAACACTGTACAGAATTAATGTACTATACAGAAATAAATGTAAATGATTAAATAATAATTCCTTTATTAGTCCACATGAAGTGCATGGTTTAGAAACCCACAACCAAGCATCAGTTCTAGACAATCTGCACGTAAATTGTTGTGTTTACTAAACTAAAAGTGTGTGAGGACACTCATCAGAGGAACAAGTATCAGCATCAGAGAAACACACACACAAGAAGCCTCAGATACCTTCACTTGTTCTGGGACCCACTTATCTGTGGACAGGGGATATAATGAAATGTAGTGAAATATAATCTATTTACATATAAACCTTTATTTACTGAATGATTGAAATAAATGAGATGTTCACCTGTGTTCCCTTCAGACAACACCAGAGGACCCATGGATATGGAAGCACTGTCATGGAAGTCCAGAGACCTGCGCTCTCTCCGCTGGTGTCCAGAGCCACAGTCCTAATAGAGAAAAGAGCAAAATCCAGCTGTGTGAATCTCTGTTAAATATCACTGAACATAAAGGTGCAGAAAGTCTCCAGTAGAGGGCAGAAAAAATATATATTTTAGCAGAAAAAACAGGCAGACTTACAAACTGACACTGAAGCATTTGACAATCTAATATAGAATTTAACAGTCATTTTTATATATTTAAAGTGATACTCATTGTCATTGTCATTATGAGAGGTTTTGTAAATTCACCGTTGAGCAGCGATTGCTTGACAGAAGGCAAAGGTGAACAGCACAGTGCAGATAAAGCCTAGTGGAGTTTGGAGTAAATACATTCATCCTGAATGAGAAACGGCTGGATGTCGAGACGCCGTTCTGCAGCAGATCCACTGTGTCGTCATCTGGATTCGGACACCTGAGAATATCAATAATTACAAACAAATCTAATTATTTTCTTTGTTTCCATTCAACAAAAATGGAATCCTGTGCTTTTGTCTTGAAATCCTGAAAGATAAAGTATCTCAGCCAATCCTAAAAATTTTTTCGCTTTACTCTGAAAGGATGAGATCCCAGCGGAGGCTGTAATCGGGATCATTCACAGGTGTAGCCCAACACGTGTCCATCACCAGGGCGAACTGGCGGCTGTCGACCCCCTCAACACGAACTTCCACATGCATCTCCTGGTCGAGCTCTGCATCCACTCGACCAGTGAAGGGCCGGGTAAACTCATCATCCTCATATGGGATCATCCGGACCAGATATCTGCCTTCACCAGCGGGAAGAGTCTTGTGCACAATACTGATGAAATGGAAATAAAAAATAATTATAAACATGTGCGTGTGAAATTCTGTTTTAAGAGAATAGCATAGCTATATAGCCATGCTTCTTATTAGCATCTAGCATTTATGCTTAAAGGTTTAGTTAGTTAACGCCAAAAATTTAATTCGGTCATCTTTTACCTCGTGCCATTCCTGATAACTTCCTGATGTAAAATAAAATAAAATTGAAATACATTTTGATATGTTTTAGCTTACCTCAAGGACATCCAAGATGTAGGCATCTTTGTTTCCAGAGTAATTTCAATTTTGATATTTTTAGGTCAAACCGTTCTTGTCTGTCAGTCATATAACGGAGGTCTAATGGAGGTCCAAATTAAACATGATTTAATGACTCGTAAATGTAAGTACACATTGATGGCCCAAAACACAAAACGAGCGGTTTGTGTGAGGAAACTAACAGTATTTATAGCGTTTTTACCTCTTGTAAACAGCCACCACACCCAGGTCCAAGTGATCTGAGGGTGCGGCGCTTGGGTTTGAACTTTGCAGCACCGGAAATGATCTCTCACGCGTTTGTCACTCATTGTTTTTTTTTTTTTTTGTGAAAACAAATTGTCTGTTGATATCGAAATCGTCTTCCATTCCGATTTCCTGTATATCTAAATATGTTTAATTTAGATCTTAACAGTGAAAGGTAAAATTTCTGAAATCTCTGTGTAAACAATGACTACGTTTACATCATAGACTAAAAAATATGGACAAAGCGTTTGTGACGTCACCCATAGACTCTCTGAGGAACGGGTTTGAGGCTGTTTATGGGGGGTATGGGCGGCGCCATACTGGAAAATCTTGGAAAACACAAAAGTTTCAGAAAGGATACAGAGGTGGTATAATGTGTTGTGTCAGATCATGGCCGATACGTCAAATTCCACTCGGCGCAGCCCGTTATCAGCTGTCAATCAAAGTTAACCGCCCTTATTTGTCATACATTTTATATCTAAATACGATCTAAACTAACGAGTTAGAAAAAAAAATCACCCCCCTCACAGTTGTCAGGCACTCGGAACATATTGAAGACCACAAGTCCATGGGACCAAACTGTAAACATATGAATTTATGCTGTGAAAACGGATATTTTAACATGACGTCTATGGATATTTGCTCCCTTTTGGGACCGCCCTCTAGTGGATTTGAGATGTATTGCTGTTTATCAGGCTTCATCTTTCAGATTAGAATGTTGCAGCTTGGTTTACATGCAGCCACCCGTACAAAACAGGGATATTAGCCCGGTCGCGAACAGCAATGTAAACACCGGCAAAAACCTGAATATGCTCATATCCCAGATTTTAAAAACCAGGATTTTATACATGGGGTAGGCTACCCCTTTTCTAACCAGAATTTTTGGTCATGTAAACGCGTATCGGCATCCCCATAGTGATATATGTTCTGCGCATGTTCTATTTGCAAGGAATCATGGTCTTTTGAGTAGAGAAACTTCTCGGCGCATACAAAAATACCGGAAGTAAACATGGCGAGACGCAGCACAGCATACTTTTGGAGAGAGGTCAGTAACGTTACCAGCATCAAAGCGCAAAATGTGCTATCTGCCCGAACTATTCATTATAGGCGTGCTGCTGTTGTTATCGTCTTTGGATACAGGAAGAAGAATCGGAAATTACGCATATTGCGTCTTAAGGTTGTCCGTGCGCGTCACCGTTTACATCGGGATACTGCAGTTCCATGCAGGAGAAACTCTCTCTGCTCACGCATGTAAACGGGTTATTCCTAATATTTCAGAAACCCGAATAGTGACCTTAACCCGACCACAACCTGAAAATTGGCTGCATGTAAACGTCGTCAATGAGTGACGTACACATGCAAGAGTTCCGCAGATCGAGGAGCCCGCGCCCTCAGATTACTTGGACGTGGTTGTGGTTACAAGAGGTAAAAACGATATAAATACTGTTCATTTTCTCACACAAACCGCGCATTTTGTGTCTTAGGCCATCAATGTGTACTTACACATTTATGAGTCATTAAATCATGTTTAATTTGGACTTCTCTGTGCATGCTCTTTGACGTGGACCCCCTAAACCTCCATTATATGACTGACTGACGAACGGTGTGACCTAAAAATATAAAAATTGAAAATACTGTGGAAACAAAGACGACACCTACATCTTGCATGCCCTTGAGGTAAGATAAAATATACCAACAATTAATTATAATTAATTATATACAACAATGAACTATCACTTTAAGGTAAGAAAATGTTCATATTTTAGTTCAATTAATCTTTTGAGCTTAAGTCAGAATTAATATCAAATTCCCACCTCTCCAGTGGATTGATTTCCACATTCATGGAAATTGTTTGGGATTGAGGATAAGTACAGCTGAAAGAAAGCTTCAGGATTTTCTCTCTGCTGATGAGACCTTCTGATCTCGCTGTCCCCAGAATAAAGTTTTCATAGATGAAGTGGGTGCCGTTAGCCTGTAGACAACAAATATAACATTTTGTAATTTAACCTATTAGAAATAACAAAAAGTGGCATCAGTCAAGTGAAATAATGGTGGTGTCAAGTTATTAGGCTTTCTTGTCTGCCCACACTTGAAAAAAGGCTTCAATCAATTTACAGGGTGCATGGAATAACTCAAAGCATCTGATTCTTCATAATAGAAGTACGCTTTTGACATCGCGTCTAAATCCGACGCACATGATGGAACCCTTTAGTATCAAAATAACACACACAGAGCTTTGTTTGGTTATGGGTAGGTTGGGTAGTGTTAGGGTTAGACCACTAGGAGGCGCCTTCTGGCCCATACATGTATCTATCTGCGTCTCATTGACTTTAAAGGGTGCCATGTGTCAAAAGCGTCACTTAGGGATGAGAATGCGTTGCAATAAACAATACAAAAAACATATACACATATATGAGTCACTACACAGTATTGATCAATTTACACTCAAGCATATTTAAAATACAATTTGAATCTTGTGACATTTAAACGCGCACATCAACCCGATTACTTTATTTATCATTCATGTAAACACTTTGATCGGATTCATCAATCGTATTGATTTCATTCCGATTGTGTCCATGTAAACGCAGCTACTGAGTCTTTAAGAAGAACTGAGAAGTCTTTAGGGAGGTCTGTTTGGGACCTTCCATTGGTTGTTACAGATTGATTATTCAGTTCCCTTACAAGCCTCCATACATACTTCTCAAAGTCTCATCAAACTCTGTTGGTCCTATCAGGCAATACAAATAGTTGATGGTGTATTTGAATAGATTATACACAGTTAAACCTACCACAAGATTTGTTCCACAGATGTGTTCATCATTATCAAAGAGGAATTCCACTCGGCCGTTCCGGACCGTTCCTTTGCAGTCGGGATCATTGAGGTGTAAGACATCAGCTGGAAAACCAGCCTCAAAGAGCTGACAGCGAGACACAGATATGGAGCCAGAGCTGCTTTCACAGGTTTTTGAGAAATCTGAGTACAAAAAAAAAAAGATTAATCTTAATGACTGGGGGAAAAAAACGATATATTTTACATTTAGTTGTGGAATGAAACCAACCAAACGAGTCAGGTTGTGGTCTGTGATTGTCCTCTTGACATAAACAGCCATAAACACCATTTTTCTTCCCACACCATTCATCCTCAGAGCAGCTGAGTTCAGAACAGCGATCTCTCACATCTAAGAGGAAAAGACAGGGGTGGTGATGCAGTGGATAAGACACATGCCTTTGGTGTGAGAGACCCAGGTTCGAATCCACTGTAAGACACCAATGTGTCCCTGAACAAGACACTTAACCCCTAGTTGCTCCAGACGCATGCGAACTCTGACATGTATTGCAATTGTAAGTCGCTTTGGATAAAAGCGTCAGCTAAATGAGTAAATGTAAATGTAAGATATGATAAAATACAGCATAAAGACACTGAGTCATGTTAATGTAGCATCTGATGTAAGCAATCAATATAAGGCAGGATGATTTTCAGATCATTTTGAAGCAAAAACTCTAAGCCACAACATCCATTAGTCAGAAGTCTTGTGGACACATACGTGTTTTATGGCTTTTTTTAAGAAACTTTAATTTTTTGTTTTTTTAATAACCACGCATAAACAATATTCTCTCAAAAATACAAACTTGTACATACATGTTGCTCACATATTATGGTAGCCCTGTTTGTGCCAAATAGAGTGTAATTACACCTTTGCCATTAATCAGGGATGTGATTTTTCCGGATTAATCCGAAATACCGGATTTTCCGACCTGAAAATGTAACCTACGTGAATCATGCAGATCTGGAAAAAAAAAAAAAAAAAAAAAAAAAGAGGGGGACGAAGGTCGGCAGCCGGAGTGAAAAGGAGAGAATATGAGGACATAACCGGCTGACATGCGTACAGAAAGTTCCTTAGAAGGCCTGCAAAATTTGCCCGAAACGCCTAAAAAAGACCTATCCAAATTAAATTGCATGCTGTTCTTGAACCATTTGGAGTATATGCATGCTTTTGCTCTCTTTTGAAAGGTGACACTCAGAGGTTTGTTCATAAACAGTCAAAATCACTGTAAGTCTTACTGGTCTTGAGTAATATAACTTTGAACACAATGAAAAATGACAAAAAAATTCTGCCTACATTTTTTTTGTGTAAACCGATGCCTGCAGATAACTACAGCTGGGAGCTATTAGCTGGAAAACACAACTGGATCACAGCACGAAGCCTTACCAAACAGAGTTTAAAATTTGATGATAATATCTAAGAAAATGAGTGTTTATTCTAAGTGTATATCTAGGCGCTTCCCAAAAAAAGCCACTTGGAGACTCCAAATGACCCTTTGTGATCATAGACACATAAAATGCTGCTATTCTTGAATGCTTTACTCTACAGTCATAATTTTGGGCTCTAATGAAAGGTTACATTTAGGGCTATCATATTCCTTAGCCAGATTCACTGTAAATATTGATGACACATAGTAACTGAAGCATAAACACATTATAGTGTTTATTTTTCAATTCTTGGAAACCAAACTTTCTACAAATAAAGAGACAAAACAAGTGCTATGGTACTATAACACTTTAATATTAGAACTCAAACTACACACACACACACATATATATATATATATATATATACACACACACACACAAAAAGTGTGACGACCTGCAGTGCTGTGTCCAGTGATATGCACAGGCTTGGAAAAAAAAAAGAAGCCAGTTCTCCTCTGCATCTCACCCTCCCCGTCCACTTGTTGTTTAGCTGGCAGAACCTCTCTGGAAAGATAAATGATGGGGCTCCTCTCCTGATAAGGTGCTGTCATTCTGTTCCAGACAGTATGTTGTTTTTTTTCTGACTGGCTCCCAGAATTCACTCACTAATTTTCAGATGATGGTCTGTGATGTATAAAAAAGGGAAAGAAGTTAATTTACAAAACATTTACATTATATGCGTGTGAATACAAAAATACACAGAAACACATGCACACAAAGAACCAGGATTATGCAGTTCATGAGCGCACACGCACATCATGAGCAATCACTAAACAAACACGAGCGCACACAACATAAATTAGCAGATAACGTTACATGTAAACACACAAGACATGTATGTTTTGTGTGTTTAGCTATTTCAACTCACAAAAAGGCCACATAAACATAACGTTACGAGCGCACGTAGCAGGTAATGGCTAGATAGCAGGTCAGGCTACACCCAAAACACAAACACACACACACGGCAAAAGCCGACACCTCAACTGAGGCATGTGTTTGTTTTAGTACACCTAAAACAAACACATGCCTCAGTATATACAGTCAAATATGTTGGGTAATATAATAAAACTTACTTTTCGTGACGTGAGTGCCGTCTCCATCCAAAATTGTCCTCTGCTAACCACACAATGGATGAAACATCGATTGCTCTCTTGCTCACAAATGTCCTCCCACTCACCACGGTCACGGAGAACACACTGTTCAATCACTTCTTCGAGTAATAAGTGTGTCTTTCTAATTATCTTTGTCATTTCACATCTGTTACCTCCTTTCACTCACCAACGCATTCAATGTTGTGTTTACGCACACGCGCGCAGAGAATCACTCTCGCTTTGCGCACGGATTCTAATGTAATCGGATGATTCCACCCACTAAAGCTGCATTTCAGTCTTTTCAGAAATTCATTGGCTATCAGAAAATAGCGTCATTTCATTCTCTATTGCAACTGGATAGATAAACTGTCACTCAAAGAGAGGTAGGTACAATTCTTCATCGAGCGCTCTCCTTGGCTGTTGGATCTCAGAAGACACCTCTAACACTCGCCGATTGGCTAAAATGACCTGTCAATCAATAGTTCAGGGGTCAGCGGCCATTTTGACATTCTTTTTTCTCCAATGTTTACGTTTCAACTGAAGTTAGTGCGTCGAAGTTGTGATAGCGCTGTCGGCTAACGCGAAATGCTACTATTTACATTCCATGGATGTTTATTCATATATACAATTGTTTTGGACTAAAAACTTCTTCAAATTGGATTGTATGGACGCTTTACAGTGAAACCAAACCATTTTTGTTGGAATGTGGACTAACAGATGGCTAATTGGTGAGTTTCTTCCAGTTTGTGTTGGTTTGTTTTGGCTGTTGGTGGTCTGACAAAGAGACAGATTGTGCCCGCTGTGTTGATTGTATCTTAAAATGGTTTACGTCGTTCGAATCACGAGTTTCTCAGCTTTCCAAAGATATGTATTATGTTTACTTTTGTGTTTGTTGAGTTTTGTCTTTCACAAAGTTAAACCTATAAACCACCCTGTGGGTCGAATACGGCACGTCGGACCACGATCAGGTTAAAAGTATCAACAGAGAAAGTCTATCAACAAGGACGTATTTGCGCTCAGCCAAAATGTCTTTCACCTGCTCAATTTCGTATCTCAGTCGCTCTCGCGCTGGTATCGTTGTCAGTTGACAAGAACATCACAGTTAGGTCACCAGGGCTGGGCGATATATCGATATATTTCAAATTTGCGCTATGATCCTTGCTCCAAGCAAGCTGCTGACTGCTTTTGTAGAAATATGGAGCAGCTATATCGTGCATTCTGCCAGTTGCAGTCCTGACACCTCCGTCTCAACAGCATTAGTGTACAACGTGACAAATACTCGCAAATTAACGCAGAGGAACGGCTACATCAGTTCAGCGAGTTCACAAAAGTTAATTTGCATGTGCTTTAAAGCCTTGCCGGTTAAACATGTCATTCACTGCTGATACGCTGTTCTGATCGCGAACACCCGACGTGCACATGCACTAAAAGCTTGTCTAACAGCGCCTGGTTGCTGCACTAAGTTATCTTTCGAGTATTATTTCGCTAATACTCTCAAATACACACAAGGTTTACATAAGAACATTTGGTTATGTCTAAACTCAAAGCAAACCGAGAAAATTGAGAGAAATCTGCTTGTCAAATGCTCCGTGTATATTAGACATGTCGCACACAGGTCTTAAAGTGACAGTAGCGCTAATAATAAAAATGCAGCCGCTTGTTCTTAAAGGGATAGTTGACCCCAAAATAAAAATTCTGTCATTATTTATTCACTCTAATGTTGTTTCAAACCTGTATTAATTTATTTCTTGTGCTGAACAAAAAAGATGATATTTTGAAGAATGTGGGTAACCAGACAGTTGCTGGTCCCCATTGACTTCCATAGGGAAAAATTTACTATGGAAATCACTGGGGTACATCAACTGTTTGGTTACCCACATTCTTCCAAATACCTTAAACAAAAGAAAGAAACTTATTCAGGTTTAAAACAACTTGAGAGAGTAAATGATGACAATTAAATTTTTTGGGAGAACTATCTATTTAATGTTAATTAAACAACAAAACAGAGGATTTATACAGTGAAGACTATGAAGACTTTGACTTTGATTGAACATTTGCTCTCACTTTGCGGAAAAGATATTGGGATATATATCGATCGGGGGGTGTGTGTGTGTGGGGGGGGGGGGCTCGGTATATTTTCCTGCTTTTTTGTCCTTAGCCAATCACATGCCTGATTAATATGTTTATAACTAAAAAAGCACAAATGTCAAGGCATTTAAACACATCTCAAGGAACACAAAAACACCTTAGACCCCAGAGGGTAAAGGGTAAAAATGTAATTGATGTTTAAGAAATAAAATATGGATATTTTCCAGATAAACAAATGATAAAAATTGGGTTGCTGAATATTAGATTACTTTTCTTCGAAAGCACTTATTGTAAATTATATGATTATTTCATAACCTAGATGTCCTGTGTTTGACAGATACCTGGCAGATGATTTGACAGATAATTACAACCAGACAATTTCGGCAGAGGTGAGACCAAGTCTCGACTGTTCTGCCAGACAGACAAGTCCAAGTCAAGTTGCAAGTCCTCGAGTTTAAGCTTCAAGTCTTAAACAAGTCATTAGTGCTTTTTGTACAAATTACTGTCTCAGTGTTAATTACTATAGTAAATGAAATGTATACTAATTTATATCAGGGAGGCTTTTAAAATATGATATAATAATATATAATATTATCATATTTATTCAAACTTAGTGGATGTTGATTGGTTGGTTGTCTGATTGGTTGAATGTGAAGAGTTGCAATGCAGATTTAAAAATGAAAAAAATAAAAGTAACTGTTCATTGGGAAAATTAATCGTGATTTGCTACACATTAAGTTTAAAATATTGAGTCCCTGGTTAAATTATTTTGTTAACGCAACAGTAATTGTACTAGAACATTCCTATTTCCATGGCGACGTATCAAACGTCACGTGACACTTTAGGTCTACGTGCGTGTCATTTACAAAACGTAACGTAAATCCATCCATTTCTGCCGGAACTGTTGTGAGATGCACACAGAGTGACTTTCTATTGCATGTGAAAAAATGGATGCTAAAGTTTGAGCTGACTCACAAATGTACTCTTATGTATCTCTTACAAATGAGATCATGTTTAATAAAAATAAAGGTCCAAAAAGATGCTCAAGAGAGTTTATGAAGGAAGTAAGACAAACAATACTTTACCAGTGGTTGTGATTGGTGGAGTAATGGATTCTATGGATGGGATCGTCTCTGTTGTTGATGAGATGGACTGGTTTGAGGCATCTGGTATTAGGAACATTTTATATTAACAACAATCATTTCATTTAAATTAAAAAAAATACAGAAAAGTAAATGGCTGATTCTGAAGTGCTCACCAACACAGTAAGCTCCACAAACCGTTGGCTTGACAAACTCATAAACGTAGTAATTTCCTGGACAGGCTTTGACTCTTATAGGATGGGATTTGTAAGTACAGCAGTCACCCCATGAGGAGACACAGACCTGACGGGTGACCACTCCATCCTCCAGCTGTGGGTGCGAGCCGTTGAGCGACAGTGCTTTAAAAGTGCCACATGTGTACTGATTTACACATGATTCTGGCATCTGAGTATTTTCACCATTGTTGAACATCCTGTACCAGCCATTCCACTCCACATTATAATCACACATGCCATAGTAGTTATAGTTATTATAGTAATAGTTGTCTGTGGATCTCCAAGGCTCATCCAGACTGGTATAGTTGTAGCAGGGGTCGACACTTGGGGTGGAGAAAGGCACTATTTGGGGAAAAAATAAAAAGAAAGCATTATGTATTGCCAATTAAATATATTAATAATATGAATATAATTCAACACAATTCATGACAAGCATGTCATATATAAAGAATAATGAATATACCTGCACAATATACAGGAACTGGGATTGAAAGAGTTGGTCTGATAAATTTGTAGACATAATAATTTCCAGGACAAGCTTTGACTTGGATTGGGTCGGATCTGTAGCGACTGCACTGATCATCACGGGAGCCGTAAACTTCACGAGTAACAACTCCATCTTCTAGCCGAGGATGAGAGTCACCAAGATACAGAGAACTATAACCTCCACATGACATATATTTAAAACACCACTCAGGCATCTGAGCACTTGATCCATTAATGAAGAGCCGATACCAGCCGTCCCATTCTACACGAGTGTCATCATGATCAATTATGTATTCATAAATAGACCAGTAATTGAGTATGTTTCTCCAGTAGTTGTCGAGTGTGTTGTAGTTATTACACGGGTCATAATCTGTTAGAGCGAGAGATGATGAGACCAAAACAAGTTATATCTTGAGGAACTTCACAAGCGCAAATCTGAACCAGTCAAACACTGTAATAATGAGATTCATAAACCATTCATACACAATTCAACTGTGTAATAGTGAAAATTTTTATGCACAAAATGTTTTTTATAAAAAATTAATTTAAACTGTAATGCAAATCTTTAATTGAAAAGAAAAATATTTTTTAATAACACTCAACTATTCATATTATTTACAACTTACTCAAGTTGATGGTGGATCCAGTGAATATATCTGGACTCACAGTGGAAACCGCCTGTGAAATAGTGCTGACATCTAAAAAGAGGGAAATTCATGTCATGAGAGAAATAATTTTAAAAGGTTTAAAATACTGAACTAAATGAGAAAATCACAGTACCTGTGCAGTATCCTGAACACTCAAATTGTGGATTCACAAGTTCATAGACATAGTAATTGCCTGGACACGCTTTCACTCTGATGGGGTTTGTCTTGTAATCACAGCAGCTTCCCCAAGAAGTCCCTCCACAGATCACCCTGATCACCACTCCATCCTCTATCTGAGGGTGAGGATCACTGAGCCACAGATTATAGTTTGTATTACAGCTGTATGAACTAACGCAGGTCTCTGACATCCGGATGTCCATTCCATAGTAGGAAAGCCGGTACCAGCCATTCCAGGAGAAAAGTTCATCACAAATGTCACCTCCACTTTCATTGTTGGCTCTCCAGGGACGATCCAGAGACTCATAGTTGTAGCAGGGATCACTGCTGATGCTTTGGAAAGCAACTGTCATGGAGTTTGCAAAAGTACTGTTAAAATGTATTACGTCCTGAGCATAAGAGTCTTATTCCATATGACCAGTTATGATGGTTAATTACATTTTGAGCAATTATATTGTAACCAGTGGTGTACTGTCTGTCTGGTTAAAGTGAGGCAAGTCTGTCTGACAGAACCCTGTAGAACGGGACAGAGCAACACCTGAGGAGGGGCTACATATGACAAGAGGACTGTGGAGTAATATCATAATGTTTTCATATACATTTTTAGTTTACATATTAACTATTGAACAACTCGCCTAAAGTGTGATTTGAGGAATTGTGTAACAAAGAGATCTAGATGCTATTGATCTGTAACATAAACCAACTATACAGAATGGATAATGAACTGCACACCACTGATTCTAACTAGTTAAAATATACTTATTTCATAAAAAACTAAAGATGCATGTTAAATTATCTAATAGTTCGAGCATTTACACTTTATACTATACTGACATAAAACATCCAAAAGATAAGACTGAATATTGTACCTGCACAGTACATAGGCTTGGGGGATGATATGTTGGGTTTGACAAATTCATAGACGTAATAATCTCCTGGACAGGCTTTGACTCGGATGGATGAGGAATTGTAGGCGCCACACTGATTGGATAACCTCCAATACCACCAATACCATGAATTAGTCCCCAAGACTTCACGCGTCACCACTCCATCCTCAAGTGTTGGATGAGAACCGTTGAGATGCAGTGCAGTTTCTCCACCACATCCCACATAACTCACACACCACTCAGACATCTGGGCACTTTCTCCATTCAGATACAGCCGATACCAGCCGCTCCATTCAACAACAGTGTCGTCATGTCCAGAGTACTGATTTGAGCTTTGCCGTATGTCTCTCCAGGATTCATCAAGAGTGTTATAATCATAGCATGGATCAGTTGTTGGTTCTGAGAGAAAAAGAAAAAAAGACTCATTCATTGAGGTGACTAACACAAGAGTTCAGGTAAACATCTAACATCCGTGTCTGTATGAAAGAGGAGAAATTGGGATGGTGAATAGTGGCCTTTCTAAAAAGCATTGATTTTTACAAAGCTCAACAGGTACTGTCTCCAGCTCTGGAACGGGCACTGGCTCTGCCTCAGGCTCTGGTAAAGCAGACACAGGCATGTCCACAATCCGAGCCAGACGCTCTAGATAGTCCAGGTCCATGAAGGCAGACGGAGTGTGAAGAGTCTCTGACTGGGCAGACGGAGCGTGAACAGTGTCTGACTGAGAAGATGGAGCGTGAACAGTCTCTGACTGGGCAGACGGAGCGTGAACAGTCTTCGACTGGGCAGACGGAGCGTGAAGAGTCTCTGACTGGGCAGACGGAGCGTGAAGAGTCTCTGACTGGGCAGACGGAGCGTGAAGAGTCTCTGACTGGGCAGACGGAGCGTGAAGAGTCTCTGACTGGGCAGACGGAGCGTGAAGAGTCTCTGACTGGGCAGACGGAGCGTGAACAGTCTCTGACTGGGCAGACGGAGCGTGAACAGTCTCTGACTGGGCAGACGGAGCGTGAAGAGTCTCTGACTGGGCAGACGGAATGTGAACAGTCTTCGACTGGGCAGACGGAGCGTGAAGAGTCTCTGACTGGGCAGACTGAACGTGAACAGTGTCTGACTGGGCAGACGGAATGTGAACAGTGTCTGACTGGGCAGACGGAGCATGAAAAGTGTCTGACTGGGCAGACGGAATGTGAACAGTCTTCGACTGGGGAGACGGGAGCGTGAAGAGTCTCTGACTGGGCAGACGGAGCGTGAACAGTCTTCGACTGGGGAGACGGGAGCGTGAAGAGTCTCTGACTGGGCAGACGGAGCGTGAACAGTCTTCGACTGGGGAGACGGGAGCGTGAAGAGTCTCTGACTGGGCAGACGGAGCGTGAACAGTCTTCGACTGGGGAGACGGGAGCGTGAAGAGTCTCTGACTGGGCAGACAGAACGTGAACAGTCTTTGAATGGGCAGACGGAGCGTGAACAGTCTCTGACTGGGCAGACGGAGCGTGAACAGTCTTCGACTGGGCAAACGGAGCGTGAAGAGTCTCTGACTGGGCAGACGGAATGTGAACATGAACAGTCTCTGACTGGGGAGACGGGAGCGTGAAGAGTCTCTGACTGGGCAGACGGAGCGTGAACAGTCTTCGACTGGGGAGACGGGAGCGTGAAGAGTCTCTGACTGGGCAGACAGAACGTGAACAGTCTTTGAATGGGCAGACGGAACGTGAACAGTCTCTGACCGGGCAGACGGAACGTGAACAGTCACGGAGCGTGAAGAGTCTCTGACTGGGCTGACGGAACGGTAAGAGTCACGGAGCGCTAAGAGTCTCTGACTGGGCAGACGGAGAGTGAACAGTCTCTGACTGGGCAGACGGAGAGTGAACAGTCTCTGACTGGGCAGACGGAATGTGAACAGTCTCTGACTGGGCAGATGTGACGTGAACAGTCCTTGACTGGGCAGATGTGAGGAGTCTCTGGATCAGAATCCAGAAGAATGGCGGGCTGCTGGGACACGGCCTCCGGGCACTTGGGGAGGGTGGAGGTCTTCCCCCTCCTCCGGTGTCTCTGATGGCGATGTGCTGATTCTGTGCTGGATGAGATCAGCGGTGGATGGAGTTCTGGACTGGACATAGCCAGCCCAGGGTCGAGGAGTGACCGACGCGGAGAGTCGTTCCGGAGCTCACCTCTGGCACCTCCTCTCCTGGGTCCCCGAAAACCTGGCCAGGGGCTCTCCTCTAAAAAACTCTCCGTCATCGATCGAAAGTAGTTTAGGAGATCTGCGTGTCATGGCCTCCTCCCTTTGACGAGCCGTAGAAGCAGGAGCCTGAAAAATATTCTTGCTGCTGGATCCGTTAGAGGACGGAGTCATTCTGTCATGACAGAGAGTGGAGAATTGGGTGGATCTAAATGCAGCAATAGTGTAGTCAGGGCAATCCAAGTCATCGTCATCTATGCAAGATTCATAATCCAAATAATCAGAATCGTCGTCATCCATGCCAGTGTCGAAATCTATTTTAATCAGTCTGAATGATAATATTACAAAACAAGCAAAAAACAAAACGACAACAGACCAGAAACAAACCTCAGAGTTATAGCGACCAACAATACAATGACTCCGTGGCAAGGACAGAAACAGACAGGGTATTTATACACAGAACTAAACAGTGTAATTAGAAACAACTGTGTGCAATGATGAGTGATAAGAAAAGACAAAGGATCGTGGGAAATGCGGTTCCAGAGTGAATGGTGACAGTATGGGGAAAGAGACCTCTAGTGGACACTAAGGGAAACACAAACCAGACACTGTGACACTGGAAGATGCTGGCTGATCTTGATCAACAGCTTATTTTTCCACCTGAGATTGCCACCACTAACCTACGACTAGATATTTTTTGTGGTCTGGATCAGCACGCATTGTTCAACTGATAGAGCTAACAGTGATATGGGAGGATGCGGTAGATGAGGCATATGAGAGGAAGAAACTGCGGTATGCTCATCTCGTCACTGCAGCAGAACAGCGAGGATGGAGAGTCCAGGTTTATCCAGTGGAAGTGGGTTGTCGAGGTTTGGTGGCACAGTCTACAACCCGGTTCCTCAGAGACGTGGTTAAGTCTCAGAAACAGGAGGGATGTAGAGGTCAGTAAGCTGGGCTGAGTTGAGTGGGGGACGGAGGGGGGTGACTCAGGGACGCCAGAGTCACTGTCGAGGCCTCTTGAGGTGTCGTGGGCTAGTCGACGAAACACTGAGGACGGAAGGTGCCCACTTGAAGACCCTAGATATGTCCCCTACTCAGCTCAATCCAGACGGTTGTCGTGCTAGTCCACTAGGGAGACCATACTGTAGTTGCAGCCGTCACGTGTGCTGACGTGTAAACTGCAGCCGTTAAAGCCGGACAGAAGGGGACTCACACCACCATATGGAAAGAAGCGTAAATGGATGGAGAAGCATAGTTTACTGTAAAGCAACGGCTTATCTCGGCGAAAGCCGAGTACAAATCAGCATAAAGTTTAATATCTACTCTTGTGTAATGGAAATCATTACCAGTTGTTATGTCCATGGTTGTAGTTTCCGTGGTTTGGATTGTGGTTGTCTCTGCTATAGTATTTATAACTGAAAAAAAAGAATAGACTATTATATAAAAAAACAACTCTTACATATAGAGAGGACACATGCAAGTATGTTTCCCTGCACAGGTGATATAAAACATATGACACAAAGTCACAATGGTGAGATATAAAGATTGTCAGACATTTATTTATTTAATGCATTTGGATGGAAAATACATGTTGCAAGGGATTTGTTTCGCTATGACAATATATATGTAACTCCTACACCCAGATCCTACTCAACCCGCTCCGAGCGGGCCTCGAACCGGGGTCTCCCGCGTGAGAGTCAGGCGCTCTAACAAGGAGGCTAAAAACTGCAGCCTCTAACGTCTCTCGCTAGAGCGCGTATTGAGATCAGGGGAGTGAGGTTTACTCGCACAGCAACTACTAGCAGGCCTCTGTTAAATATATATATATATATATACATACACTCTAAAATTGCAGGGTTGTATCACATGCAGGGTAGAGTGTATATATAACATTTAGAATGTATACACTGTAAAAAATAATTATTGCCAAATTAACAGTAACTTACTGGCAACAATTATCTAGTACTTGCTGTATTTCATTCAACAGTAAATTACCGTAACACTAACTACAGTACTGTTAAGCATACTGTAAAATTAAATAACATTATTTTACTGTAATTTCCTACCATATTAAAGTACAGTATTACACAGTTCATTTTTAACAATACTGTATAGTATTATACAGTTATGAAATATTATTGTATTTATTTTATATTGCTACTGTGTAACCTATAGAATATGTAGAAAATATTATTTTAATTATTTTATATTAGTAAGAAAAATTATTTTAACTGTTAATGGGAAATAGAAAAAAGAACAATTGAAGCTTTAACTGCACAAGGTTTATTGTGTATTTTCAAACACATTAGTACATTTTATGTACATTTAAATACTTTAATACAATGAAACACATTAATAATAATAATGTAATATAATACAATAGAAATCATGCATGACAATCATGAACAATCATGCATTTCAATTAATGCAAAAAATGATCATGAACAGGTAAAATAGAAAAGATTAGAAAGATAGTTCATCCATTAACTCAACCACCCACTCCCTGCTGGGGGAAAACAGCTTAAACTAGTCTAAGATGGTGTACTGGTTTGAGATGGACTGTCTAACTGGTCAGACTGGTCTGTTGCTGATTTTAAAGGGTTTTTGGCTGCTTTCTATCTAGAGGACAAGATTTGCAGGGCTGGGAGACATGTTTGACGAGTAAACCACCAATCCAGATGAGTAATACAAAATGACAAGTTATTATCCAGTGTCCTTTAAAAAAAAAAACGAAGCACAAAACAACCTCATCATGCACATGTGCCATGAAAAACTTGCATTACGGTATTAATAATAATTTATATGCAGACTTATTGTTCTAACATTTGCAATCGGAAGTTTTCTAGCTTTTATGCAATTGAACCTTAAACTGTACAACAATGTTTATTGTGTATTTTGACAGAACAATTCTTAACAACTTGCAGATATGCAATTATCTGTTCAAAATTCGTAGATGTATAATAATCTGTTTAAAATGTTCTCAGTGGGTCAGTATTGGACCACGGTAGTAGTGGTAGTTGGATAAATACAATAATTAAATTAGATTAGATTTTCAATTCATCGATCGTCAAGATTGGATAGGGGTCTTCTTTTACATGCACAGCTCACACCTGTGGAAAAGGAGAACAGACAAGCCTACAGTAAAAACTTTTGTTGTTGTTTTTTTTTTGTTTTTTTTTGGCTAAACAGCAAAAACAGACAAAATTATGTCTAAAGTGTAATTCACTTATTCAATACTTTCACAATTCAATATTAACAACTTGTTTGATGGACTAACTTGTTTAAAATCAATTTATTTACGATCACGTGAAAACGTCGATCTTGCTTGTGTGACTATACATCTTATGACTTAAAAAAAAGCTTGACAAGGCGCGTCTTTCCCTTCAAATGAGTACATAACAGTTTATACATAGTAAAAAAAAAAACAATTACGTTATTATAGCAGACAATACTGTAAATGTCACACGTAGCTTTGTATTTGGACAAAAATGCACCTTTTGGGCGCTTTCCATCAAATATAGACTTTAAGGTAACATAAAAGTTAACTTAAATGGCAGACCGCCAGGTCAGGATTTACATGAAAATAAACGTGAAAAAAAAAAATCAATAAGAGGAATCGAAACTTTAATTTTATAACAATAATCCGAATTCTAACCTTGGATATCCGATTTCAGGATACTACACTTATCGATTTTCAATTCCCAACCCATAAAGTTATAAAATAATGAACGTGCAGGCGATTCCACCGATTTAACGTGGTAAATAACAAAATTATTAGACCATTTTGACCTTAAGAGGCTACATATGAAATATATGTTAATAAAATCATATTTAATCAAGTAGGCCTAATTAGGGCATCAACATTAAAGAAATCAGCGTCTGACTTATACAGCCGCAGCCAGTTCTTTCTAACGTTAATCTGTTAACGTAAATAACTTATATGGTTTGCATAAAAATATAAAATTACTAACCAGATAGGCCCTATGCATGGTGAAAACGTTGCCGACAGCGACGCGATGCACGGCCTGCGCGCTCTTGAGAAAGCGAACTGAAGAGTTCTTCATAAAATGGCAGCTAGTTGTGGTTATTTGTCGCGGTCATTTCGTACTAGTGTATTTAAATTTACAGTAACATCATGTAACAAAATATAGTAGGGCTGGGTATTGACACAAATTTCACAAATTTCAAGATTATTGGGATTTTTTGGATGCACTCAGCTGCGATATATGTTCCATTCAATCAAATGAATCAGGATGACTAATCTATTCTTGAGATTTAAGAATCGATATCGGTTCGTAAAAATGAGAATCGATTAATATCGAGAAATCGATATTTATTACCCAGCCCAACAAAATAAGCTACATTGAAGAGTATCATATTGTACACATCTTATAGTAAAATGTCTAGAATAGATTAAATTGAATATAGAAATCGTGGTCAGCTATTCTAAATAACTTTAAAGTTATTAGCTAGAATCCGCATACACATAATAAGAATTATTACTTACCAGATGAAGAAGTTCCAGGTCGGCAGAAAAGACAGCGGCACCACTGACACGACAAACTCTTTCAAAATTCACATGTGCTCTCATGCACACGGTACACCCCAGAATTAAGACTGTTCATGGTCACCCAGTGCTAATTAATTTTTTATTTTTTTTTAGGTATGAATAACATTAGTTGGCCGTTTTTTGAGGTCAATTGGCACTGCTGTATTAAGATAATTTCCCAGAATGCATTGAAATTACAGTAACAGTAACATACTGTCAACTGTGTGTATTGTACGTAACAAAATAACAAAATGATTTGTGAAAAACAAAATAATACTGTGAAAACAACTAAATCTACTGTAACTTACTGTACATCAATTACACAGTAAGAAACTGTTGAGAAAAGCAGTATAAACCTGTGAAAACAACAGAAATAATTTACAGTATATATATAGCCTATATATACACACATTTATGTTTAAAAAAATAATTTTGTAATAATCTCATGTGTAATAAAATGTTTAAATAAAATGTTTTCTTGTTTCTTGAGTTTCCTGTGAAATTAAATGTGTAAGAAAGTGCTAAACCATGAAAAGGTTTTTAATAAATAGGAAAACTCTTATCATATGAATTATTTCTGCTACATTTATTTCAACAGTTTGAATTAAAAACAAAGGATGAATTGAAGATTGGATGAAGTGAAAGAATGATTGTACCTGTTGTTTGTCCATTGGTTATTCCACCTGTTAAATACACAATATACGCATAAATGCTTATAATTGTGGGGGAAAAAATCAGTAATTGTATATGATAGATTATAAAACACTCACCATTAATCATCAGCAGCGACACACACAGTGAGATCAGAAACCTCATTGTGTCGAACAGTACCTGCACGCACACACACGAAATATGTTTCTTATATTTTTTTATTTCTTTGCTGTGCACATTTTAAAAATGAAGAAGACTGGGATAAAACAGAAGTAACTTTACCTGAGGTCAGATCTCAGACTGATGATGGTCTATGAGATTCTCTCTTCAGTAGTTTATCACAGTGATGATGAACTGCAGATCTCACAATCTCATCAGTGTCTTATATACCTGGAGGTGGATCTTGAATGGAACTATAGGTGTAATTTATCAACATTATCTTAAACCAGTTATTCATGTGGTATTTAAATTACATTCAGAGAGACATTCTTTCACTCTGAACTCAAACATATGCAAATCTAGATGGAATGACGATGGGCCAGTTTGAGTTGTTCAGCACTTTTTCTAAAAGCAAATAAAAATATAGCTGCGAGCAGCGATGGCGGGCCCAAGCCGGTGGCACCGCAACCCCGGCTCCTTTAGTTACCTAAAGGCACCGGGGTGGCGGTGCCGAAGGCTTTGGCCCTTTCATGATTAAATGTTAAAACGGCTTGCCATAGTCTGTCATTTTGACTAGTCACAATTATGTTACAGATATCTTAAATGATAATACAAACTATCCAAAATGTAATTACGACTAGACAGAAAGACATTGTTGATATCTACAATGTTAATTTCCGGATAGGCAAACTTAGCTTTTAAATGTTAAAGGGGCTTGCCATACACGGACGTAGGCTCAGAGAGAGTCTCACCATATTCAAACCAAAATATCTGACTTCCTCTTGGTCTGAGCTAATGACTATGAATTAGAAAGTTGTCTGGCTTGAGGAGTACAATGTATATAACAATTTTTGTAACTGTAGATAAAAATAACAACCCCACTTTTGTCAAAAGGTGGCGCTATTTAGTCCCTGCACCATGCCCGTTTCTGAAACTTTGCACATGTCTACTGGCTAATAAATGTGATGTGTCTGTTGAGTTTCATGCAATTTCAAGCATGCTAAGAGTCTCAAAAGCATCCTAAAATAATTTCAAAGTTTGAAGCTTTGCCACGGCAACAGTTTAAAAGATATCAAGAATCCATTCACAGGTCTACATCTACCGTATGTTTACATTATACAGATGAAGTTTTTCATCTGTTTTTCATCATTATACAGATGAAGTTTTTCATCTGTTTACATTATACAGATGAAGTTTTTCATTCATATTATTACATGCAAGCGTGTTTGATTTATGGACCAAGTTTTCGGACCCCGTTCCAGGGGGCGCTGTCTAGCCCCCCTGCCACGCCTAGGTACCATCTTCAGCCCAGGCCTGATGGCTGTGGGATATGACCTGTGTGCAAAGTTTCAAGAGTTTTGAAACCCGTTAAGGGCCTCAAAAGCCATTAAGAGTCTCAAAATCATCAAAAAAAAAAGAATTTTAAAGTTTGATGCGTTGCCACGGCAACAGTATCAAAGATATCAAGAATCCATTCACAGGTCTTCATCTGCCATGTATTTACATTATACAGATAAGGTTTGAAGCAAATCGGGTAAAAATAAGAGGTTGATTTCAAAACATTTTTAAAGTGACACACTTCCTGCTGCCAGTTGGCGGCTCTATAACTTTGACTCGAAATAGTCACATCCATGTGATCGTCCTCTTACAACGAACACACTGATGAAGTTTCATCAAGATATGTTAATGTATGCTGAAGTTATAACACACTTCCTGTTTCACGTTTCTCGCCATAATTTCGTTTCCTCGCCACGGCCAAACCGTTTGAGATATCAAAAATCCCCTCACAAACTTTCATCCTCAATGTCTTGACTTCTTGCACACCGAGTTTGGTTGTGATTGGTAAACACATGCGTTGTAATTTGATGTATTTCTCCTAGGACAACTATTCAAACAACCCATAATTCTCAACTTCCATTTTAATTGTCGTAAAACTTAGAGCACGAAAGTTGTTTGGCCTGATGTGATCTATAATTGTACCGAGTTTCATATTAATTCACGCAAGTGTGTTTGATTTATGGACAAATGTTCGAATCCCAGTCCAGGGGGCGCTGTCGAGCCGCCCTGCCACGCCCGATGACCAGCTTCAGCCCGGCCCTGATGGCCATGGGTTCTGACCCGTGTGCAAAGTTTCAAGAGTTTTAGAGGATGTTAAGGCCCCCGAAAATGCCAGAGAAGTCGCACACAGCAAATAAAGGGTTAAAATTAACCTGACAGGCGCCCCTCCTCTCACTCACACAGAGAGACACTGAGAGACTGGCAAAATTCTAAGATTTTCTCTACATTCAAATAAAGATATCTGACTTTCTGTGGGTCCTAGCTAATGAGTATCAATTAGAAAGTTGTCCGGCTCGAGGAGTACAATATACATACCGATTTTTGTAACTGTAGATAAAACTAACAACCCCACTTTTGTCAAAAGGTGGCGCTACTGAGCCCTCACCACGCCCGTTTCTGAAACTTTGCACGTGTCCACTGGCTAATAAATGTGATGTGTCTGTTGAGTTTCATGCAATTTCAAGCATTCTAAGGGTCTCAAAAGCATCCTAAAAGAATGGTAAAGTTTGATGCATCGCCACGGCAACAGTTTCAAAGATATCAAGAATCCATTCACAGGTCTACATCTGCCGTATGTTTACATTATACAGATGAAGTTTGAAGCAAATCGGGTAAAAATAAAAGGGTGATATCAAAGCATTTTGAAAGTGACACACTTCCTGCTGCCAGTTGGTGGCGCTATAATTTTGACTCACAATAGTCACATCCATGTGATCGTCCTCTTACAGCGAACACACTGCTGAAGTTTCATCAAGATCAGTTAATGTATGCTGAAGTTATAACACACTTCCTGTTTCACGTTTCTCACCATAATTTCGTTTCCTCGCCACGGCCAAACCGTTCGAGATATCAAAAATCCCCTCGCAAACTTTCATCCTCAATGCCTTGACTTCATGCTGACCGAGTTTCGTGCCGTGTGTTTGAATTCTCTAGGAGGAGTATTGCACATTCCATTGCGAGCGTTTTACAAACAAACCTCAATAGCCGACTTCCTGTTGGGCTGGGGTAAAAAGTAAGAGTGTGAGGTATAGATGAAACGATGAGATCAACATGTGTACCGAGTTTCATATTATTACATTCAAGCGTGTTTGATTTATGGACCAAGTGTTCGGACCCCGTTCCAGGGGGCGCTGTCTAGCCCCCCTGCCACACCCAGGTACCATCTTCAGCCCGGCTCTGATGGCTGTGGGATCTGACCTGTGTCCAAAGTTTCAAGAGTTTTCAAACCCGTTAAGGGCCCCAAAAGCCGCTAAGAGTCTCAAAATCATCAAAAAAAAGAATTTTAAAGTTTGATGCGTTGCCACGGCAACAGTATCAAAGATATCAAGAATCCATTCACAGGTCTTCATCTGCTATGTATTTACATTATACAGATTAAGTTTGAAGCAAATCGGGTAAAAATAAGAGGGTGATTTCAAAGCATTTTGAAAGTGACACACTTCCTGCTGCCAGTTGGTGGCGCTATAACTTTGACTTACAATATTCACATCCATGTGATCGTCCTCTTACAGCAAACAAACTGCTGAAGTTTCATCAAGATCAGTTAATGTATGCTGAAGTTCTGACACACTTCCTGTTTCACGATTCTCGCCATAATTTCGTTTCCTCGCCACGGCCAAACCGTTCGAGATATCAAAAATCCCCTCGCAAACTTTCATCCTCAATGCCTTGACTTCATGCTGACCGAGTTTCGTGCCGTGTGTTTGAATTCTCTAGGAGGAGTACTTCAAATTCCATTGCGAGTGTTTTATGAACAACCCTAAATAACCGACTTCCTGTTGGGCTGGGGTAAAAAGTAATAGTTTGAGGTATATATGAACGATGAGATCTATATGTGCACAGAGTTTCATATTATTACATGCAAGCGTGTTTGATTTATGGACCAAGTTTTCAGACCCCGTTCCAGGGGGCGCTGTCTAGCCCCCCTGACACGCCCGGGTACCATCTTTAGCCCGGCCCTGATGGCCGCGGATTCTGACCCGTGTGCAAAGTTTCAAGAGTTTTTGAGCATGTTAAGGGCCCCAAAAGTGCCCAAATAGTCGTATAAATAATAATAATAATAATAAATATAGCTGCGAGCAGCGATGGCGGGCCCAAGCCGGTGGCACCGCAACCCCGGTGCCTTTAGTTACCTAAAGGCTCCGAGGTGGCGGTACCACCGCCTTTGGCCCTTCATCGCTGCTCGCAGCTATATTTATATATATATATATATATATATATAGCCGGTGGCACCGCCACCCTGGTGCCTTTAGGGTTATTGTGCACAAACGTAACACTGCTTTGACTGTCGAAAAGAAGTGTGCCGTAGAGCTTGCAACAGTGTGGGCTCTGCAAAAGTGCGCATCGAGGACACATATCAACCAAAATGTATGCGTGAGCAACCTTCTGAAACCTAAAATGAAAAATGAGACACCCTACAGACATTCATGGATTTAACTGACACATTACATGAGTACACAACACTGAAAATTCATATGAAGTGTGAGCAATTTTTTCTATTTTTTCACCACCTGACCTGCACATCATATGTAGAAACACAATGTTTTCAACATTCAGTTGTAACTTTTAACTTGAATGTGCCATTTACATTTTATTTGACCCTTAATGTAACATATTGGTATTAAATCATATTTGTGAAAAACAAGCAGTTAATTAAGAAGTCACTAGATGAAGCACATTTTAGGTTCTCTGATATTTTTTTCCAGTGCTGTTAACTGTACAGTCTTTACCAATAAATACTATGAAAAATAATTTACAAAATCTTTTGCAGGACAGTTCAATTCTTTACAATAAAAGAATATAGTAAGAAAGAAAAGAAAGCTGTTACACAGATGGTTTGGGAAAACCATAAAGTGTTTTTGTACAGTCAATGAATTGTGTACAGGAAGCATTAAACCATCAAAGTTAAATGGTTGTTTGTTGCTTATGAATTTCCAATATTTTCTTTAGCAAGGGGTTTCAAACTTTTATTGGCAATGAGCCCTAAACAACCCTTGTGAGGTTCTTTATTTAGCCTTAAAATATAATAAAATATAGGCCTAATATAACCTAAACAATACCTTTGTTAGATTCTTTATTCAGGCTCATAATATAATACAAAAGAGGCCTAATATAATATAAAAAACGAATTGAAGTATTTGAAGTGATATTATACATCAGTTTAAATGCTTCAATTTGTGCACATAATATATTATTATAATATGAAAACAAACTGAAGCATTTAAATAGATCTAATAGCTAAATATTTTCAAGAAAAGTAAATATGCAAACTCTTTAATAGTAATCATACCTACCCGCCCCACACACACACACACAATCATCGATTTAAACTAATGATGTATTTTGACTTCACGCATGGGTGTTTAATTGTTACTGTTCTATGTCCATCAACCATTATTTCCACCACTTTAATCAGTTTTCACTCTATAGCGGTTGACCAGAGCACTGAATTTATTTCTCAATTAAACTACAATCAAATGGATTTCCACACATTTCGCGTCAGTCCTCTGCGTGGTATTTTCTTATTTCGCTGCGCGGCAGCGGCTTCAGAAGTGCACGAGCTCAGAGGAAACTTTAACACAAACACACACTTCGACGCGCGCGCCTCTCTCTCTCTCTCTCTCTCTCAAGCTGGAGTGTGTGTATGCGCACTAGAGAGAGAGAGGCGCGCACGTCGAAGTGTGTGTTGAAGTTCCCTCTGAGCGCGTGGACTTCTGAAGCCGCTGCCTCGCAGAAAGTGTGTGTGTGTGTGTGTGTGTGAGAGAGAGAGAGAGAGAGAGAGAGAGAGAGAAGGAGGGGAGGGAGGTGCGATTGAACTGAGTGTGTGTGTGCAGTGTTTCCTCTAGGATTTTTCCAAGCTGTGGGGGCAGGCCCATTTCCCCGGTGGGGGGGCCTTGTCTCCCCAAAGTATTATAATCGATCATGCGCATCCCGTGTGCAGAATGATGAACTTGAAGCAACACCAAGTCACAGCAAGCAATGCTTCACATTGAAAAGAACATAGCGAAGGGATTATATCTATAATATGCTTAGTAGGGCTGGACGATTTGGGGAAAATGTCATATTGCCATTGCAATTACTGAGGTCAATATTGCAATTGTGATATGCGATTCCGATATAATAAAATGGTTTCATGAGTCCAACTTGCTGGTTCTAAAGTAAAATGCACACACAGATTAGTGATCATTCTGTGTATTAATGTTTATTTCTCAACTCAAACTACAGACAACAACTAAATGATTGAACACCTATAATGATCAATAAACCATCAACCAAACCATCATTACAGTGAAAGCTATCAACTTTTTTAAAAAAAAATTATTAGGCTAAAAAAAATTTAACAAATTTTAAATTAAGTGAACTTCAAACAATCCCCACATAAACCCATAATAAAAACCATATTTACCTGTGCCCTTCCTGTCTTAACAGGCAGGATACAGAAATTGAATAAAGTTATCAAACAGTATGTGCTGCATGAATTATAAATTATATATAGAATAATCCTTATTAAAGCTACAAAAGTTCTTTAGTCAAGATCAGTGAGTAATTTTCTAATTTCCCTTTGTTCTTTTAACTTGACTGACAGAACGCTTTATTCGCTGCTGGCCCTTTAAGAGCACCCGTTGCCGAGACGCGGATCTCACATGCGCCTCATAGCACAACTCTTTTCGTCCTTAAGACTTTTCTTACGTTATGAAGATACTCGACAAAACGACATTTTGGCATAATTGTGTGTGTTATTGTTCGTTCAAGCTCGAAAGAGAACTGTTTATTCTGGGCTGGCACACGGTCAGTGCATGCGCATTATGCGAGTCTCATCTATTCTAATCCAGGGCACTCACAGGCAGCTTTTCACTTCTTGTCGTGCAAAATGCGAAAAGGCATTTGAACCAATAGAGAGGGGATCTTGTAACACTAGTCAAAGGATGACAAAAAAGAAGAGATGCTGCGCTAATAGCCCTACTTTGTTTATTTCATATAAAATCGCGGCATTTTGCGTATATAATTGCATAGGTTTGAGATCGCTATTACGACTGCGATATAATTAATCGTGCAGCACTAATGCTTAGTGTATTCTAAAGGGCAATAAACTCCACTCCAGCAAGATAGTCATTTTATGCAAATCATAGACCTTTATGCCTTATCTACAAATAAAGTATAATATTGGGAACATTGATCTTGAAGAGAGTGTCGTCGTGTTACTGTCGCAACCGAACGCGACGCGCTAATGCTGATGCATGGAGAATGACTGAGGCGAGATGACTTTCCGTTAACTTTAACTTAGAGACTAAAATATTAATTTTACCACACATTAAGCTATTGAATGACTTTAGAAGTCTTGGAATATAGTGTGAAAACTTGATTCTGCTTTACAGTTTTTTATGCCTTTAGAGGGGCTTAACAAAATAACACAATATGCAGAATGTCGGACGTCACTTATAGGCTAAACTGTTTTTATAGATAAAACTATTTACATTCGGCAGTCATGAAAACAAATCTCAGATAACGGTTGACTAGGTAACAATGTGTAATTTTGCGCCGGAGTTCTCCTTTAACTTACATTAGCTAGCTAACTACGAACGAGCTAACCAGATAACATAACAAAATTGACAAGCACTTACTGGGCAGAATATGGCTCTTCAATGACGGACGAAATTGGAGTTGACTGTCC